>VXBP01001624.1:40972-230659 GCA_013400115.1 Rhinopomastus cyanomelas
CATTATATTGTTTTTCCAGAAGAAATGAAGTTTGTCCTGTGGACCAGGTTCAAAACCAACTGATTTCAGTGCAGTGCTTAGGAGTGTAAAGCTAATGCAGAATTTTGGTCTCTCTTGTACAGCTAAATGAAAACAGGTGTTAAAAACAGACAGAAACAGGGTGGCCAAACCGTAGGGCTACTCAAACTTGTAGTCTATGTATTCCACATTTTGGAAACCAAGTCACAGCCAAAGTGGTTTAACATAGGAAGTGATTCTATTTCATTTCTGCAGCAGTCTGACAACATCCAAGGCAATCAATCATGAACTTCAGATAAAGTTCTGCTTTCTGCTGGGCTTCTTTTCACTAACAAACATAGAATCATTCAGCCTAGAAAAGACCCCTGGGATCATCAAGCCCAAACACCAACCCAACTCTACAAGTTCACCCCAAAACCAGATCCCCCAACACTACATCTAAGCAACTTTTAAACACAGCATGGGGTGGGGACTCAGCCCCCACCCTGGGCAGCCCAGTCCAGGGCCTGACCACTCTTTCCATGAAGAATTTCTTCTTCATGTCCAGTCTGAACCTCCCCTGTTGAATCTTGAAGCCCTTCCCTCTGCTTCTGTCACTAATGACCTGTGAGAAGAGCCCAGCACCAACATCTCTACAGTGTTCTTTCAGATAGCTGTAGAGAGTGATGAGGTCTCCCCTCAGCTTCCTCTTCCTCAAACTAAACAGCCCCAACTCTCTCAGTCTCTCCTCATCAGATTTATTCTCCAGCCCCTTCACCAGCTTCGTTGCCCTCCTCTGCACTCGCCCCAGCACCTCGATGTCCTCCTTAAGGAGAGCGTGCTGTGGTACAGCTGAGAAATCTATGAGCAAAATCCTTTTCTCTCCATTTCTTTTACAAACCTGTCTGGCTGAAACATTCGTATTCATTCTGGAATCGATCCAGATGATTCAATTCTAATTAGCCCACTCACACATCCATTAATTTAAAGAGGAACCGAAATGCTTTAACATAAACACACACCAAACATCACTTGACGCTGCTGACCGCGGTTTCTGGACCGCACAGGCAGTGGAACGTCAGAGCACCAAGAAATAAAGACCGAAGGAGCCAGTCTGTGGAATCAATACACAACCCTACCACCGCAGCTAGAGAGCCCAAAATAAGCCAAGGTAGGGAGCTCTTACGGCTTAGATGAACAGCTCCAGGCAGCTTGTCAATACTCTTGCACTTGTTTGTACAAGATGGGAAACATACGGGAATATTTAGGTCAGATAAATAATATAAATATACATGGAGGAGGAGAACTGCTCCGTCTACTAACAACCTCCCTTCTGATCCAGCCCTCACGTTGCAGTTGGTCAGCACTTCACCCTCACCTGGCTGCTTCACTACCTTCAGCCCTGTTCCCTGTGCTCTAAACCACTGCTGTGTCGCAGGGGTTCAGAAAGGAAAAGGTGGAGAGAAGAAATGCATCAGTCACAAAGGAGGACAGAGGATTATTATAGCTGCTCTTCAGGCCATTCCTGTGGTGGTTACGGGCACGTATCGCCGTTCTCCTGGGATCAGCTTGAACTCAGTGGGTTACAGCAGCCTTGGGAGCACCACTGGTAGACAAGGAGCTAAGGGACTCACAGACAACAGCCCCAGCCAGGCTAGGTGACCCAGTGCTGCAGATGAGTTTGTCACAGGGCGCGAAGCTATCAGCACGGACTAACTCCACACACAAACCCCGGAACAGCATTTCTCTAGACTCACCAGCAGTGCTTTCCCCAGGGAAGGCTCCCAGGAGAAACACTTCCAACTGCTTTTACCTGCCCCCCCCTCCCCTCTCAGCCCTGAGAAGCAGCGCTGCTCCTGCCAGAGAGAGAAAGATGGGAGACAAAAAAAATCACTGTACCCAGCCTGAAACCCCCAACCGCTCGCTGTGGTGGTGATTTCCCCAGCGAGTGGTTTTTAACAGCAGGAGTGGGTAATACTACACCGCAAATAATCCAACTGGAAGATAGAATCTTCATCGTTATCAACTCCATTCTCACAACCTTTTCATCTCAGGAGTTCACTGAATATTCATTGCTCATAAAGGCAAGGGACAGGGATCTCCGCGGGGCTCTGGATCCGCTGGGTAAGCAGGAGCCCTGTCTGTGCTTTGCTGCTACAGAAGCACTGGCTGTATTTACTCTCCCAAGGCAGCCCAGTGTGCTCAGCTATGGGATGTACTGCTGTTACGCCTGTACGGCAGCTGTACAGTTGTGCTGTTTGCACTGTCCCTGCATCAGCCCTGAGTTCACTACCAGAACTCAGGATAATTTCCTGTCAGTCAAACTGGAGACGTTTAAAACCAGCCTGGCCATGCCCCAGTGCGACTTGCTCTAGGTCATCCTGCTGTGGCAGGGGGATTGGACTGGATGATCTTTCGAGGTCCCTTCCAATCCCTGATGTTCTGTGATTCCGCGAACACTGAACCCAAACACGCAGAGGTGGCACCCAGTGCTCACAGATTTATAGCCGTGAAAATGAAATCACGATGAACCACCAGCTCTGCTCGTCACGATTTATCCTCCTGATCCTCAGTCCTTCTCTAGTGCTATCTTTTATTCACATGACTGCTGTGAATTAATCATTGCTCTTATAAATCTTCACAGGCACAGATACTTCCTCACACGCCTCCTGCATCTGTGACCAAGGCAGCAGCCCTACAGACCTGACTTTTTAAGGCCACCTTTCAATTATCAGCTCGATGGTTGCATATTTTACCACTCCTCTTCCCACCACAGTTCCTAAATGCCAGGTGTGTAAAGCATTTGACATTTAGGGAAACTCCAGCACTCGAAGAGCTCCCCCAATTTATGGCTCCGCGCTAAGTCGTAGACAACGCATGGTAATAAGCACGTCCTTTTCAAGCCTTCTTTTCAACCCTAATACATCTAATTTAAAATCTCCAGTTTAAAGCATTTTTTAATTTAGATGGGAAGAGCTTCTAGGATAAAAAGTTGAACTATAAGCACGATCACTGAAGCAGAAATATGATGGAGTATATAATTAGCATGTGTGCGTGTAAATGCCACCGCAGTAAGAAATTACTCCAGTTACAAAGAGTTGAGGGCCCTCAGTTCCAGAAGGACAAGTGTGAGCTGGAACATAGGAGGTTCCACATCAGTATGAGAAGGAACTTCTTCACAGTGAGGATGACACAGCCCTGGAACAGGCTGTCCAGGAAGGTTGTGGAGACTCCTTCTGTGGAGATGTTTAAAACCTGCCTGGGCATATTCCACTCCAGCAATGGGCCCTCGTGGCCAAGAAGGCCAGTGGCATCCTGGGGTGGATTAGAAGGAGGGTGGTTAGCAGATGGAGAGAGTTTCTTCTCCTCCTCTACTCTGCCCTGGTGAGACTGCATCTGGAATCTTGTATCCAGTTCTGGGCCCCTCAGTTCTAGAAGGAGACAGAACTGCTGGAGACAATCCAGTGCAGAACCACAAAGATGATGAAAGGAGAGGAGCATCTCCCTGCTGAGGAAAGGCTGAGGGAGCTGGGTTTCTTCAGCTTGGAAAAAAGGAGACTGAGAGGTGACCTCATTAATACTATGACCAAGTCACCAAAGGTATGTGATGCTGCCCACACAATCAGTCTTGGATAGCGACAAATGCAAAATTATGCCATTTGATTATCTTCCACCACCAGATAAATTTAAGCTCTTAACTTCTTAATTGGGTCTAAGAACAGGGGTAGAGGCAGCTGGTGCATCTCAGCTAACAAGCAGTAACTTGATAAACTACTGCTGCCTGATCATGGTTCTCTCCTCTCACAGGCTGTTGAGAAGAAGGAAAACAGTGCAGAGGAAACACCGGTTATGAACTGGCAAACAAGGTAAAAGAAAATCTCTTAGACAGCATTTCAAAAAGGAAATTAAGTTAGGGCTACAAACAGGAGGGAGTTATGGTCAGAGCATCAATGAAAAGTACATCAGTAATTGCATTACTGTTTTTAACCGAGTGAAAACGAACATAAAGACCAGTCGACAGGAACCGTTTCTTCTTGTTCTCGCACCTTTTCTTTCAAAAGGGAATTCTGGAAGTAATTGAAGAATTAAAAGTGGTATTTGGTTACTTGCTACTGGGTCACACTGTGCTGTCTAGTACACTGGGCCATCAATAACAGCTCTGTTGGTGGGTTAACGTGCTTTGTGCTGGCCAAACGTGAAGATGCTGCTTACAGTTAGCGAGCAAAAGCAGTCGGAGGAGCAGGAGGATTCTGAAGAGTTGATTTCATTCGATGTCACATTCATGATGTGAAAAATAAGGAGAAGGTTCACTAAATGCCTCTGTTTTACAGAAAATAAGAACATTGTTGAGGCCAGACTTTGAGCGCTACACCCAGTTTTGGGCACCTCGATACAAGACAGACATTGAGGTGTTGGAGCGTGTCCAAACAAGGGCAACAAGACTAGTGAGGACACGTGCTGTGAGAAGCAGCCACAGGAGCTTGGGCTGTTTAGTCTGAAGAAAAGACGGCTGAGCGGGGACTTTACCACTGGCTACAGCTACCTGAAAGGAGATTGTAGAGAGGTGGATGTTGTTCTGTTCCTGCAAGTAACAAGCGATGGCCTCGAGCTGCACCAGGGGAAGTTTAGGTTCACCACACAGGTGGCCAGGATCACAGAACATTAGAGTTTGGAAGGGACCGTGAAAGATCATCTGGTCCAATCCCCCTGCTCCAATCCCTTTGGTTGGAGCATACTCAAAGGGATTAATAAGAGAGGGTGTTTAGGAAGGGTGAGAGAGGCAGGGGCCCCTCCTGGATTTTCCAAAGAGAGACCTGCTTGCTGGCTCGTTGGGCTCCAGGTGAAGAACATGTCAATATGTCACTTAAGGATCATTTTTTCCTCTTCGAATTGGGCTGTTTGGTTTCTGTGGACAGCTGTGTCCTTATTCACTGGGTCACATCCCAGAGCCTGACAATCCTTCTGTGCAGTCACTGGAGCAGGTGATGTTTTTCATCTCTCAGCTGTAGCTGCCATGGCAGGCAGGGTTCTGGAAGCAGACTTCCCACTCAGCACATGGCTGGGGCACAAGTCACAGCTGGGCAAGGGGATGTGTTCCTGAGCACATCCAGACCTCCCGGACACAGCAGGCCACAGACCACGTAAGCAGCGTCCCAGCTGTGCCCTGAGAGACACAACAGCACTGGAGTTCACAGCCCTAGCTTCGTGCTGTGTCAGTGCACTGCCAAGTGACACTGTGTCACCTGAGATCTCAGACTACCCTCGCACATCACCATGGCACTCACAGCGTCACACGGGGATCCTAGGTCAGACCCAAAGCCTGCACAGCCTGACCTCTGCTTCCTGTTCCAGCAGCACCAGGCTGTCCTGTGCCGGCTTAAGGGTCAGCAAACACCATCTGTGGCAGCATCCTCACGAGAGACAGACAGAAACCAGCAGCACGGAGGTGGTGACGGAGCTCTCAAACTGACCCACCACCGATTTTTGCATTTGTAAGTCTTCACACACCTAAGAAGAGGTTCCCCTCCAAGTCACAACAGTTCGACAGGTGGAATCCATGCCAGGGCCGTCTGCCCTAATAACCAAGCCAGCCCACCATCTCAGCAGCAGGGACAAATCTGCACCAGAGGAAACAAATTTGTTCCTAACACGTTGTAACTGGATCGCAGGAGGTGATTCTCCCTCTCTGCTCTACTCTGGTGAGACCCCACCTGCAGGACTGCGTCCAGTTCTGGAGCCCTTATTACAGGAGGGATGTGGAGATGCTGGAGCGAGTGCAGAGGAGGACCACGAGGATGGTCAGAGGGGTGGAGCACCTCCTCTGTGAGAACAGACTGAGAGAGTTGGGGCTGTTCAGTCTGGAGAAGAGGAGGCTCCCAGGTGACCTTATTGTGGCCTTCCAACATCTGAAGGGGGCCTACATAAAGGCTGGGGAGGGGCTTTTTAGGATGGCAGGCATTGACAGGACTAGAGGGAATGGAGCAAAGCTGGAGATGGGTAGATTTAAAGTGGCTGTGAGGAGGAAGTTCTTCACCATGAGAGTGGTGAGAGCTTGGAATGGGTTGCCCAGAGAGGTGGTTGGGGCCTCATCCCTGGAGGTGTTTAAAATCTGTCCAGCCTGGTCTAGGGTAGGGTGTCCCTGCCCATGCTGGGGGGGGTTGGAACTGGATGATCAGGTGGTCCCTTCCAACCCTGAGTGATTCTGATTCCATAACTTCTCCAGTGAAGTGATCCTGCTATGGCAGGGGGATTTGATGGGTCCCTTCCAATCCCTAATGATTCTATGATAAATTAACTAAGGGAACAGACACAGCTCTTCTCCAAAGTCCTAAATTAAACTATCCAAGTGAAATGTTGGTTACTTCCCATTTCTGGGGGGAAAAAAAAAGGTGTTTAAAGGGACGAGTAAAAGCTTTTGCACTTTTTAGTGTAGCCGTGCGACACGCACGAGTGACGTGTGGACCCACCAAACGCGGCCTAGACCACGGGAGAGCGTTTGTTCTCTGGCCCGTGAGACATCAGTGGGCAAGTCCGGAAGAGAGTGATTAGGAGATCAGGTGTTTTTAATCCCTGTTCCAGAGCAGGAGATCATCAGCGGTACAAATGAATCACAGAGGAGAACCACAGGACCATCCTGGCCGGAGAGGCCCTCCAGGACCAACAAGGCCGGCCCCCACCCCAACAGGGCCCTAGCCCCCACCCCAAGGCCGCCGGTGCTCTAGCGACTCAGTCTCTAAACACCTCCCCACGCAGAGGTGCTCTAGACCGTGGTGGCCCTACCGCCATCCTCCGCAGACGGCAGCCACCGTCACGACCAGGTCTCACCAGTAAGTCCAGTTGGGGCAGCTCTGGTCGGTCGCCTGGGGTGTGCTCGGAGGACGCGTCCCCTCAGCAGGGCGGGCGTCGGACTAGAGTGGGGGGAAAGGGGGCGGGAGGAGCGGGCGGGGTGTGGGGGAGGGTCGTCCCTCTTCTTCCTCGCTCCTCCTCCCCCTCCTCCGCGTGCGCGCGCGGCGGGAGGCACCTGCGCAGGCGCGCTCACGAGGCGAGTCCCCCTTCAACACACACCCCCCCCACCGCAATCTCCTCGCGCGCCGAGAGCGCGCACCTGCGCTGCGCCCTCGGCCCCGCTGCGAGGGGCGGGCGGGTCCCGCTGCCGCCTCGAAGGGACCCACGGAGACCCTCTTGTTCCTCCTCCTCCACCTCCTCCTCCTCCTCCTTCTTCCTTCCTTCCTTCCTTCCTCCGACCCGCCGGGGGAGAGCCCAGGTGACCGCGTGGGGTGTGTGGCGATGCTGTCTGGGGGGCTGCGGGGTGTGTGGGGGTGTGTGGCGTGTCCGCGTTGAGGTTGTCAGCTCTCAGAGGAGGTCACCCTCCCACCCCTCCCGGGGGGTTCCTCACGGGAGGTCGGTGATGGAGACACCCCCCCACTCACCCCCCACCCCGCACTCATCATGCAGACCCCCTGCGGCGGCTGTTCCCTAAGAGGGTTGACCCCGGCCCACAGCCGGTCCCCACCCCAGACTGCAGCGGTTCGTGGGGAGGGGGCGGCTGGATGCAGCTGTTGGATGGGCTCCCTCCCGTGCCTGCGCTTCCATCCATCGCCATGCACATACCGCGAGGATCGCTCGGCAGCCCTTCGGCAGACGGTCTCGGGCGGTGTTTTAGGTGTTTTCCCCCCTTCCCCCCCCCCGGTTAATTATTTTTGTGTTAATTGCCGCGTTTATGTAACAAGTGCCTGCCTTCTCGTCACCTCGGTGTTGCCGTCCAGGGCGGTGCATGCTCGGTGGGGTTGTGGTGGCTCTCCGGGGTGCTGTGTCTGAACATTAAAAATGATGTGTCTTTCTGTTGGAGAAGACAGGGGTTAAAATGAATGAAGATCTGAAGGTTAATTTGAGCTGGCTGCCTCAGGATCATGTAGAAGCCAGCTCTACCGAGAATGTCTCAGCCGCAGGCTCCTCCCTGGTTCCTGTCGTAGACCCAGAGCCAGAGCTTTTGGTAAACCCCTGGGACATTGTCTTGTGTACTTCAGGGACCCTTATCTCCTGCGAAAATGCCGTTGTGGTTCTTATAATTTTCCATAATCCCAGTCTTCGTGCCCCCATGTTCCTCCTGATAGGTAGCCTGGCGCTGGCAGATCTCTTAGCGGGCATTGGATTGATCATCAATTTTGTTTTTGCCTACCTTCTGCAGTCAGAAGCTACGAAACTGGTTACGATTGGACTGATTGTTGCCTCTTTCTCGGCATCCGTCGGCAGCTTGCTGGCGATCACTGTCGATCGTTACCTCTCCCTGTATTACGCTCTGACTTACAATTCGGAGAGGACTGTCACCTTTACCTATGTCATGCTCATATTGCTCTGGGGAGCATCTATTTGTATTGGACTGCTGCCTGTCATGGGCTGGAACTGCCTCAGAGATGAATCCACCTGCAGTGTGATCAGACCGCTCACTAAAAATAACGCCGCTGTCCTCTCGGTCTCTTTCTTGCTTATGTTTGCCCTCATGCTGCAGCTCTACATTCAGATCTGTAAGATCGTGATGCGCCATGCCCATCAGATTGCCTTGCAGCACCATTTCCTGGCCACTTCCCACTACGTGACCACCCGAAAAGGAGTGTCTACTTTGGCCATTATTTTGGGGACTTTTGCTGCTTGCTGGATGCCTTTCACACTCTATTCCTTGATAGCAGATTACACCTATCCTTCTATATACACCTATGCCACCCTCCTGCCCGCCACCTACAACTCCATCATCAACCCCGTAATATACGCCTTTAGAAACCAGGAGATCCAGAAGGCCTTCTGGCTCATCTGTTGCGGCTGTATTCCTTCTAACCTGTCCCAGAGAGCAAGATCACCCAGCGATGTCTGACTGTCAGCCAGGAGGACGCTCCTTAACGTGTTTCTCTCCAGACATTCCTTCCTGTGACGCTGTCTTTGGTTTAGATGCATTCGTGAAGCGGGGTGTGATGGGTTCCTGTAAAAACCACGGGGTGCACGACCAAAATGAATCGTGTGGCTTAAGGGAGACTTCCAAAAACACAATAACCAGTGTTCTTACAGATTTATAATGTTGCTCAGGGTCTTTTTTTTTTTTCTGTTGTTGTTGTGTGACACAGACTTTTCCATGTGTGCCATGATTTTACAGTCAGTTTGCTAATTAAAATTAGATTAAAACAGCACACCTCCTTTGAAATCCTTTATGTGACTGAGTTCAGTCAGGCTACATGTTACAGTCTGCTGTCAAGGGGTTTTTCTCATCTTTAATCCTTCATAAGAAGGGGGTGGGAAGAGAAACCACAAGTTCAGTTACCCTATTTGTGTGTCACCTGAATGCTCTTCAAAGTAATGGCCAGTTGTTCTGATTTAAGGGTCCCTTCCGACCTGACTGATCCTGTGATTCTGCCTGGTATTTACTGTAATAGTCCCGGTGCCACAGGTTTGCTATGAGTACTTGTACAGCTTCTTGCTTTACATCTGGGCAGGATTTAGGTGGGTAGTTGTTTTGAAGGGTTGCCTGCTCTCTCCTGAGTTGTGGCTGGATGTCGTGTTCACGGAGGATGTGCTTTGCCTTCCTTTGGAAAACTCGGCCGTGTGTTTTCACATAGATGTGGGACGTCGGAGCTCATTGTGCTGTTAATTCTGAAAGGAATTGGGGGGAGATCTTCACAACTGATGGAACAACATGGCCTTTCTTTGGCCATGCAGTAAGTGCAACACCCGGTTTCTCAGACAAGTTTATTTTTCCAGAAGAAAATACCTAATAAAATACCCTACAGATGACTTGCAACGCGTATTTAGTGTCTACCTGGAGTAGACATTCAGTTTCCTATCAAATCAGAACTTGCTTTCATTGCTCCCTATATAGTCTGAAGTACTGAAGCTTATAAATTCTCATAAATTCCTAGAAATTCTCTGAAAAGTCTCATAAAATTCTTATAAATTCTCTTATAAATTGCAGTTCATAATTGTGTGCGACCAGAACTACAACACGAAACAGTATTTTCTCCTTCCGTGGCAGCTTCACTGGAGACTGTGGTCCTTTGCGCTGTGCTCCCGTCGTTTCTCTTCGCCGCAGGGTGATAGTTCTGGTCTGAAGAGCAGAACCTCCCTCTCATGAGCGGTTGCACTTCAAAGCGCTTCACCTTGGACTGAATGTGCTAGAATTAAAACATCATTTTCTCGTTTGAAGACCCGATTGTCAGAGAGACAAATCTACCTGGCAGGTGCAGTCGTGAAGCGGAAGGTTTATCCCAGAGCCAGCGCATGGGGGCTTGTAGTCCCACTGACAGTAGCGCTGATGGGAGCTGGGCGTGTTGATGGCCTGGTACCGGTAGGACGTCACATTCCTCTGAATGTCAGAGTCAGCAGAAGGTCTTGTTGCTTCGGTGTCTTACAGTAGAGTTTAAAAAGACCCAATGAGCTCACGTGTAAAAGCAGCCGTATTTGCAGCTGAAGAGCAAAATGTGCAGTGCAGGCGGTGGAGACAACTGCGCCGCTGCCCTGGACTTCTCCAAATGGAACCTGCCCCTTTCCACACGGACGTGTGGGTGGCTGTGGCTTTCTGTGCAAGGCTTCCGTGACGCTGAGAATTTAGACGCTACACACGAAGCTGAGTCTCAAATGCGAGTGAGTTGTCTGTAAGCGAGGCTCCGTAGAGATTTCTCTGAGCAATAATTCATTCAAGTTGCCGTTCTGGATTCAGAGCCCGTTACTCACTTGGTTCAGCCTTCGTGGCGTTTGGCTCTTGGTAGTCTGATTAGTTTTGGTAAGTGCGTGGCGTGGCCCAGGAGAGCCGCGAACGTCCAGCTCCTTTGGCTTCGCTGCGGTTTGCGGTTAGGCTGTGATCCCCGCGCGGTGTGGGACGTTGGTGCTCTTCATCTGCTGCCCATGCCAATGAAACGCTAGCCGTTGCCTTTTGTTCCGCATGTAGAGAGGCTGGGTAGTGTAGAGTGGCGCTTCGAAGAGCGCAAGTGAGGCAACGCCGTGCGGCTCGCCTCCCCTCCTCGCGTGCCGCGCGTGTTCTTCCGTGTCGGATCGCTAAGAAGTGTGACGAGGTGCAACCGCGACAAAAGTTCGGTCCTGAGGGAACTGTTGGTGATGGTGCTGCGCCCTCTTCTCATGCTGGCCCACCTAATGTCCTCGCTTCACAGGCCGCTCAAGTCCGCAGAGGCTCTCCTGCGTACCAGGGGAGCCAACCTTTCCCTTGTGCCAGAGCAGAGAGATTTGTAGCTGGAAGCTCCTCTCCTGAGGAGCCGTTTGTGTCAAGTGGAGGGAAGAAGAAGGATTAGTTACACAAGTCCCACAAAGCTAGCTCGTAGGGATGTGGTTGGCCCTCACTTGAGGAGTAGCGCATGGTTACCTTGCATCGCAAACACGTGAGAAGCACGACTATGCCTCCGAGGCTACTGTGGTGGAGTCCCGTGAGGATGTTGTTGCTTCCAGAGATATGTTCCACATTAAGACCGTGCAGCATGGGCCAGAGAAGTCTTCTGGAAGTCAGCGGCATAGATTTGCCCACAGCTGTTGGACCAAACTTTAACAAGTTTACGGTGCTGGCCAGATGCCGTGTAACCCACCGGTGGATGAACGCTTGGGAGCAGGGGCAGAGCTGCGAGTACGAAGCTGCCAGCCCCACCTGCTCAAAGGAAGCCCTTGGCAGGGAGCCTTTCCTCT
Source organism: Rhinopomastus cyanomelas (assembly GCA_013400115.1). Taxonomy (NCBI): domain Eukaryota; kingdom Metazoa; phylum Chordata; class Aves; order Bucerotiformes; family Rhinopomastidae; genus Rhinopomastus; species Rhinopomastus cyanomelas. The sequence continues at coordinate 52,643 of VXBP01001624.1, forward strand.
GACCCTGCAGAATTAATCAACAGTGCAGGGCCCAGTTCTGGGTGGTGAGGTGCCAGGATCTGCCTGAGATCCCCCCTGGAGCTCGCAGACATCCAGCCAGCTCGCAGGCTTCTGTGGTGTTGCTGTCCCACGTGTAAGACTGGTGGTGACAGACTCACCACTCTCTGTGTACTCTGTGAAGTACCTTTTGTGTCTCCATCCTAATGACAGAAGGCTTTTTTCTTAATGTGTGACTGTGTTGCAAGGACTGAAGTTGATTTTTATTTGTTAGCACTCATCACCCTGATGTGCAAGATTCCCCGCAGTCAGTTGTTTCCTGTCTCCATCCTCAGAGCTTGGGAGAGGATTTTTAACAGAGGGTCCCACTGCTCCTAGCAGTAACATTTCAGCAATAAGAGGAAATATGTCTTTAGCACAAGAGCAATAAAATCCTCCATGTTGCAGGTACTATAAGCTGCTGAGTAAACTCGGAGCAATACGGAGCGAGGAAGCACTATGTTCCTTAGAACTTCATGAGGACTCTCAGTGAGCAGAAGTCGCCCTTCGATAAGCAGTTGGTGTCAGACTGTTGTGGACGTTAGCTCTGGTTGGTTGGTGTTACAGAGCTCCTGAATTGCTCAGCAATAACCTTCTAACTTAGCTCTTGGACCCGTCTGCAAGAGAGGACCGTGTGCTGCAGCAGGGCTGTTTCAGTTGTAAGGCGTCGTGTGGGTGCGTCCCGGACGTCAGGCTGCCACTGGATGCTCCTCACCAGACACAAACTGGGTGGCTGCTCTAGTTTATTCATTGTGACCTTGCAAGCCCATCAAGAAGAAGAAATACTTGTGCATTGTACAAACTCGTAGGAGTGAAGGGAAAAACCAAACCTGAATGTGGAAGAAACTGTGTGGAGTTAACTAATTCAGTGCCATCGGAAGGAGAACTACCTGAAGGGAAGTTGTGGACAGGTGGGGGTCAGGCTCTTCTCCCAGGCGAGAGGGCAGGGCCTGAAGCTGCACCAGGAAAGAGTTAGGTTGGATGTCAGCAAGCCCTTCCACACAGAATCAGTGATCAGACACTGGAATGGACTGCCCAGGGAGGTGGTGGAGTCCCCATCCCTGGAGGTGCTTAAGGGCAGCTTGGCTGTGGCACTTAGTGCCTTGGTCTAGGTTGTGGTCATGTTAGGTCACGAGCTGAGTTGGATGATCTCAGAGGGCTTTTCCAGCCTCAACAATTCTGTGATTCTGTTATAAGGGGAGGTTTTCCAGTGGAGGTTCTTTGCAAGTGGGTTGAGAGGGTAACAGTTTAAAGCATACGTCAGGTAAGCTCACTATCCCAAATTCCTTGAATTAGCTTCTAAAGGAAATTACCTCCTCAAACGTGTTGGTTCACCCTCTACATAAGCCAAGGTGATGCATAGACACTTGCTGACTAGATATCTGACTGGACAAGACAGAATTATGGATATGATTCTATTCTGTGATAAGGTCTTCACTGTGAGAGTGGTGAGAGCCTGGAATGGGTGGCCCAGGAAGGTGGTGGAGGCCCCATCCAGGGAGGTGTTTAAGGCTGGGCTGGATAAGGCTCTGGCCAGCCTGATCTAGGGTGGGTTGTCCCTGCCCATGGCAGGGGAGTTGGAACTGGATGATCCTGTGGTCCTGGATGATCTCCCTAGAATTTTCCTCTTATTTCAGTGTTTGCTGAGATGGATAAATGCAGCCTTGCAGAACGTGGGAGCAGTTCATGCGATTGTGCCAAGAGCGTGGAATGGGTGTCACAGCTGAAGAGGCAGGTAAAGTGCCTCAGGCAGTCTCTAGGGTTCCTGGCCTGGGCTCAGATGTGTTTTCTGTTGAGTCTGATGGCAGTCCCATGGACTTGTGGAGAAAGAGATGGGCTTTTCTGGCCTCAGCCAGAGCCCACCGACAGAAAAGGGCCTTCTTATCTTGATCACTTCCAGAAAGAGCCACATGAGACCTCTGTCCATGTGGCATGTCGACATCTTTTTACTTCTTTGGGCTAAAATCTGCAGCCACGTTGCCCTTTCTTTGGTCTCAGCTTGGCTGTTTGCAGCCAGAACCTACAGAAGTTGATTGCAAATGTGTTTACACATAAAATTTCGTGGGATGAAGTGATTTAACTGTGCCTCTGCAAAAAGCTGCACAAGTCTGTATTTAACATGAAGTAGGGAGTGCCCTGGGCTAGTAGAACCGCTCAGCATTTTCTAGGCTTACTAACTTGAGCCAGCAGGGTGCTGAGGGGGCATGAAGGGCCAGTGGCATCCTGGCGTGGATCAGCAATCATGTGGCCAGCAGGAGTAGGGTCGTCATTCTGCCCCTGTGCTGGGCTCTGGGGAGGCCTCCCTTCCAGTACTGGAGTCCCCTCGCTTCAAGAAAGAGATGGAGGGGCTGGAGCAGGTCCACAGGAGCAGCGAGGCTGGGGAAGGGACTGGAGGGAAAGTCTGATGAGGAGAGGCTGAGGGAGCTGGGGGTGTTTAGCTGGAGGAGAGGAGACTCAGGAGGGACCTTCTCCCTCTCTATAACTACTTGAAGGGTGGTTGTAGACAGATAGGGGTTGGGCTCTTCCCCCAAGCAACTAGTGATAGGACAAGAGGGCAGGGCCTGATGCTGCACCAGGGGAGGGTTAGACTGGATGTTAGGAAGCCCTTCCTCATGGAAAGGATGGTTAGACACTGGAACAGACTGCCCAGGGCAGTGGTGGAATCCCCATCCCTGGAAGTGTTTTAAGACACACTGGCTGTGACCCTGAGTGCCCTGGTCTGGGTTGTGGTGATGTCAGGCCCTGGGCTGAGCCCGATGCTCTTAGAGGGCTTTTCCAGCCTCAATAACACTGTGGTTCTGTGACCTCTACTTCTTTTACTGCCAAATGCCATTAACCTGTTGTTTCCCATGCTCATCTCATGGAGGTCTGAGAGCTAGTCACAGAATCACAGAACATTAGGGATTGGAAGGGAACTCAAAAGATCATCCAGCCCAATCCCCCCGCCACGGCAGGACCACCAGATACGATTCATGCCAACTCCTGGTATGTAAGTCACAGAACAGCAGTTGTACTAGTTACTCAACCGACTGACCGCGGCGTGGAGCCACGCTGAACTCTAAAAGCTCTAGCAAAAGCACCTGCATCGGGGTAGTTCTCAACACTGCGCTTCTCCCTAAGAGCCAGATGGCTTCAAACCAGCCATTTTAAGTTCTGCATGCCGTGTTTTTCACCCGAGAACCAGTTGCTGTTTAGGACATTAAAGGCCTGTGGTTGTTCCTTATACTGGGTTTGGGTTTTTCTTTCATTTCACTGTGGTCGAAGTTCAAACCATAGCTTGCTGGTACACGAAGTCATTTTGGAAGGACCTGACGCATCCTTGCCTCAGTTTCCCTTAAGATTAAAGCTTTGGATCGCAACTACGGAGCTTCTTGTTGTCTACAAGATAGTCATTTAATGCACTTTATTTAAAGAAAAGGCACAAATTATTTTGGTTAGGAGATGTTCCAATTGCACTACGCTGTGAGACTTGGTTCCTGGGTATAAACTGTACAGTTTTGTAGTCGACGCTGTGTGTAGTCGTATCCGATCGAGACGATGACGTGTTTCAGTTCAGTGTTGATTTTGTATGTGGTCTCTGTAACCATAAATAAATTCTCCTTTCTAAAAAAGAACTGCTTCCTTTCATTGGAGTCCACGCTCTGTTCCAAACAACAAAACAAGGTTCCCTCTAAAAATACCCATTTACATACGTTCCAGTGTGGAGAGACGGCGCGCGACGCTAACAGAACTTGGGGTCTAAATGCAGATGCGCAGGCTTGAGCTGAACTCCTGTGGGTGTTTCGTGCGGCATGTCTGAGCGAAGAGCTAACAGCAGTGCTTGAACGTGGAGCTGTGGTTGGTGCACTCACAAGGGTAAAGCAGCTGAAGGCCATCAGGACATCAAAGTACTTCCATGCAGTATTTCTTCTCAGGGTCTCAGAGTGTCTACAGTCTCATCGCTGTCCTGTGGCAGGAATCACAGAGCCATAGAATTAGTGATGCTGGAAAAGACCTCTAGGATCATGCAGCCCAGCCCAGGACCCAACATCACCACAACCTGTCTAGTTAGTGTCACAGCCAGTCTGGCCTTAAACACCTCCAGGGGTGGAGACTCCTCCACCTCCCTGGGCAGTCCATTCCAGGGTCTGATCACCCTTTCCATGAGGAAGGGCTTTGTAACATCCAACCTAACCCTCCCCTGGTGCAGCTTCAGGCCCTGGCTCTTGTCCTGTCACTAGTTGCTTGAGAGAAGAGCCTGACCCCCCACCTGACTACAACTTCCCTTCAGGTAGTTACAGAGAGTGAGGAGGTCCCCCCAGGTCTCCTGCAGGCTAAACACCCCCAGCTCCCTCAGCCTCTTCTCATCAGACTTTCCATCCAGTCCCTTCCCCAGCCTCATTGCTCTGCTCTGGACCTGCTCCAGCTCCTCAATCTCATTCCTGAAGTGAGGAGTCCAGAACATCCATCCCCCAGTACTCACGGGGAGGCTTGACCAGTGCCCAGTACAGGGGGAGAATGAAGTCCCTAGTCCTGCTGGCCACTATTGATGATCCAAGCCAGGATGCCACTGGCCTTTTGTGCCACCTGGGCACCCTGCTGGCTCCTGTTCAGTCGGTTGTCACCCAGTCCTGCCAGGTCCCTCTCTGCCAGGCTGCTCCCCAGCCACTCATCCCCCAGTCTGTAGCTGCAGTGGGTTCTTGTGGCCAAAGTGCAGGACCCTGCACTCAGTCCAGTTAAACCTCATCTCACTAATCCCAAATCAGCTCTTACCTGAGGATCTTCTGCTGGTGGGTCTCACTGTGGTTTTGTTTTCTCATGTTTGCCAAAGTGTTCTCCCCCGTTCTTTTGCGCTAATCGTAAGGACGATGGCCTTGTAATGCAGGGCAGTCTTTATCTGCGAGCAAAAGGCCATCAGTGGCCCAGGACGCTCTCTTCACACCAGTGGCTCAGCAGAGGAGGTTTCCTCTTCGTTTGTTATCATGATGTATGGGGTTTAAATGATGTTTGACACAGAACCTATGTAAATATGTTTTTAAGATGCATCAAGTTTGCCATCATCATAATTTGAGCTGTCAGGCTCGGAAGCATCTTCTCACAATTTCCAGAGCGAGGATTATCACGCCAGCAACCTTTCAGGGAAGAGGAAGGGGAAGGGAATGCAGGGGAGAGATTCCTTACAGTTCTGATTTCAGGCAAGTATAACTGGGAGGAGAAGGATTCCCCTTGCTCCCCTGGATGTTCATACTCGTCTACCCTCACAAGAGGGGTGACAAAGGAAGGGCTGGTGTGGGTGGCATTCAGGGAGCCTTTACATTCGCCCCCTTCTCTTACACACCATCCATTGCTGTAGCCACCAGCTCCCTTCTAGCTTTTCCAAAGACCCAGCCTTTCTCACTGGTGCCTCTGGCCATGCACTGCAAGGACACCCATGGACACTACTGCCAGCTAAGCCATGACTCCCCAAGAGCATCAGCCAGTGCTCTGTCACCCTAACTGGGAAGAAGTTCCTCCTCATGTTGATGTGGAACCTCCTCTGTTCCAGCTCACACCCCACTGCCCCTTGTCCTATCACCATGAGCCAGGACTTGTCCCATGGACACTCAGCCGGCCGTGCTGGTGCACAGCAGACCCACAGCAGCTTCTCTGGTTTCTGGCTTTTATCAGCTCAGCCCTCTTCACACTTAACACTTCATTCAGGGATCGTTGTGTCCTTCCTCAGATGAAATAAAACGTTCATCAGAGACCAGTGGTTTCCCCTGTTCTGTAGCATTTTCCAGCTTCTCCTCGATTCTATTAGAGGCTGTTTTAATGAGCACTCGTTAAACACGCGCGCCTCTCCCCGGAGAGCGAGGCAGCAGAATCGCTATCGTTTCCGCTGCTTCACAAAGCGATGCGGAGCTTTGTTTTAGTCAAGTTAAAACCAGAACAAAACGCTGCTCTGTGCCACAAAGAACATTAGGGGGAGGCACCTCGAAAGATCATCCTCTTCTAATTTACATCATTATGCCCTTAGCCTTCTGGGCCACAAGAGCCCATTGCTGGCTCATGGTCATCCTGCTGGCCACCAGGACCCCCAGGTCCCCTTGTCCTATGCTGCTCTCCAGCAGGTCAGTCCCCAACCTATACTGGTCCCTGGGGTTGTCCTTGCCCAGGTGCCAGACTCTGCACTGCCCTTGTTCTAGTTCACTGCATTTCTCCCCGCCCAGCTCGTCCAGGTCCCATCGAATGGCAGCACAACCGACCTTCATCAGTCCTTTGCAGAAAAGGCTGTTGCTTTTCCCTTTGCTTAGAGGTTATTTTTGCACCATGTAAACATTGAAATGACGGCTCAACCATATGATAGAGGACTTCCCCAACCACAGGGCCTTCCAGCAGCAGTGGAAATCAGCAGCAAAAGTCCCGAGCAGCTCCTGAGCGCCTGTAAAGATGTCGGTCTGCACGGAGAGGTAGAACCGCACGTCGACAACGTCTGGCCGTATATGATGGAGCAGCAGTACCGCTGTCAGCGACAGAGAAGCTCTGGTGAACACATGTCAAGCGCTTCGCAGCAGATGGCAACGAAAGCAGAACGGATGAGCATGCAGCAAGTACAAATATCTGCTGCTCTTTCTCCTGCTTGCCCGTCTCAGTGCTGGCTGTGAGAGCGCAGCAGGCAAGGCTAGTGCGCTCCCTGTCACTCAGCATTTGCAGGATTGCTGCCTAAAATACACCCCTGCAGAGTCACACGGGGTCACAGCACAGCACTGGAAGGGGCTGCCCGGGGAGGCTGTGGAGTCTCCTTCTCTGGAGACATTTAAAACCCACCTGGATGTGTTCCCATGTGACTTGGTCTAGGTGACCCTGCTGTGGCAGGGGGATTGGACTGGATGATCTTTCGAGGTCCCTTCCAGTCCCTAATGTTCTGTGAAGGCACTACCACACAGCAGTTGTAAAGCCTAACCTAGAGTGACCATGTCAACCCGCTTACAGTCCAACACAGGCTGCCATCAGCCTTCTGGTGAACCAGCAGCATTTAGTGGCATAAAAACAGAGCTGCTGCCTTGTGAGGCTTTCAGGTAGGTGACAGCACAGACACTTCACAGCCCCCTCCCGTTGTGCGTCACCGACATGTTTCCAGAATGAACCAGTGAACAATCCAAGGGGAGACACTGTCACAGGTAAGTGGACCAGCCTAAAGGTTTTAAGAAGCCTGAGGTTTACTTAACCCATCAAAACCTCCAAAACACCTCCTCTCCAGCAGGGTTTTACCAGACACTGGCCAACGCAGAAGAGCCGCTCAGTTGATTTTCACAGAATCATTAGGGATTGGAGGGGACCTCGAAAGGTCATCTAGTCCGATCCCCCTGCCACAGCAGGATCACCCAGACCAAGTTGCACAGGAAAGCTTGCCTGGTGAAGACAGAGCCCAGGATGTGTTTTACATCCCACATCCGCAGGTTCTACCGCAGCAGAGGTGGCCACAGGCCATTTGCAGACTTCAGAGTCAAAATTAATCCCCGAAACCTCTGGCTGAACCCCACTGAGGAGCTGTGTGAAGCACCAGGATTGCCCTGGTTGCAGCAGCTGACTGTAAGGGCCAGGACTAGAAACAAAATCCTGCCCAGGAGAGACCACGGGTTGGTTGTTGGTGGTGAAACCAGAGCAAATGCAGAAGCAGAAGAGCAGGGCTGGGATGTGGTGCTCAGACACAAACGGAGCAGGGAGCTGCTGTGTGAGAGCTTGTCCTCTCTGCAGTAAGCGTTGTGGGAGAAGTCAGGAGGCAAAGGGGAAGCCTCTTGACAGCTCTGCTTTCCCTCTGGTTTGCCCTCGGGAGGAACACAAGACTGAGTAGCTGCTGAGGTGTTTGACATCCAGTGAGGCAGCAGCTGGAAGGCCAAAGGGGCAGCTGAGAGTGACCCAGCCTGGGGGAAACGGTTTTAACCCTGCTGCCTGGGCGTTGAGCTGAAGGAAGGGCAGGCAAGGGGTGAGAGGAGGATACAGTCCTGGAGGTACCAGAAGTCAGGTAAGACAACACCTCGCCAGTGTAAATTCACACAATCACACAACATTAGGGTTTGGAAGGGACCTCGAAGGATCATCCAGTCCAATCCCCCTGCCACAGCAGGATTGCCCAGACCAAATCATACAGTCACTCAGGGTTAGAAGGGACCACAGGATCATCCAGGTCCAACTCCCCTGCCATGGGCAGGGACACCCCACCCCACACCAGGCTGGCCAGAGCCTCATCCAGCCTGGCCTTAAACACCTCCAAGGACAGGGCCTCCACCACCTCCCTGGGCAACCCATTCCAGGCTCTCACCACTCTCACGGTGAAGAACTTCCTCCTCACATCCACTCTAAATCCACCCATCTCCAGCTTTGCTCCATTGCCCCATGTCCTGTCACTGCCTGACATCCTTGCAGGCCCCCCTTCAGACACTGGAAGGCCACAATAAGGTCACCTGGGAGCCTCCTGTTCTCCAGACTGAAGAGCCCCAACTCTCTCAGTCTGGCCTCACAGGATCTTCACCAGCAGTGAAGAAAACAGCAGCAAAAGCACGTGCACATCAGATCCTACCAGAGATTCCTTGCTGAGAAGGCGACTCGGTCTGGGTGACTCTGCTCTGGCAGGGGGCTTGGACTAGATGATCTTCCGAGGTCCCTTCCAATCCCTAATGTTCTAACGTTCTGTAACGTAGGAAGAGGCTGGTGAGAAGCAGCCTGTCTGCTGCGTTTTTCGCCACCTGCTCACACAAGGGAGGATTTTTTTTTGGTCTAGTTCACTTCAAGAAACTGCAGTCATCTGGCAGAGCTGAAATGCAAATACAAATTAAAATGTCAGCCCTGGAATTTGTTTTGGCTAGAGATCTATGGAGATATGAAGACACGATAATTGCACAATTCACAGACTCGAGGCGCCTCCGTAGAATTATCTGCGGATAAAATGAAGTCAATTGCCTCCAAAGAAATAATTCGTTGAAATAACTAATTAAATGGGCTGCGTCTTTTAAAAATAGTAGTATCAGGATCCGCTCTCCTTCCATAAAGCATCAATCTGCTTAGAGGAATCCGCGGCACCCAACGCTTGCTTCCGCGTTTGACTGGCCTAGACGGCGCGCAGCCGAGCAAATCGAAGGACTTGGCTGTGACAGCACCAGACACAAACTGTGGAGCAGGTCACCGGCTCCTAAAGCTGCAGCAGGGACACGGTTTTGCAGAAGAAGTAGCCTCTCTACCTCTGTTCTCCAGGAAATCCTACAAAAAAACCCCTTAAGTCTAGAAAAGTCACCGAGTTGAGTCATTCATTTGGAAACTGTTACCTGTGTTAGCTGGAAAAGGCAGAATTTCTGGCTGTTCACAGAATCACAGAGCATTAGGGATTGGGAGGGACCTCAAAAGACCATCCAGTCCAATCCCCCTGCCACAGCAGCATCACTTAGACCAAGTCGCACAGGAACATGTCCAGATGAGTTTGAAACGTCTCCAGACAAGGATGATCAGCAATTTTAAAGACACTGAAATTGAACCAAGGTACCTCGAGATATTTGCTCTGTGCTTGTATAATAAAGGACAATAAAGGTGCTGAGAGCTTGAAAACCAATGAGTGGGATCAGTAGTGTCCGGAACCTCCCTCCTGCCCGGGTTTTCTCCGGCTGCCAAGTTTTAAGGAGAATTCTCCTGACTGCCCCAGTTGCCCACTGGAGGTCAGTGTCTTTCTACAGAAGAATTTTCAATTATTAGAGAGCAGCCTAGGAGAAAGGCACCTGGGGGCCCGGATGGCCAGTAGGATGACCAGGAGCCAGCAACGGGCCCCTGTGGCCCAGAAAGCCGGTGGCATCCTGGGGTGTATTAGAAGGGGGCGGGGGGGAGGGTGCTTAGTAGATGCAGAGTGGTTCTCCACCCCCTCTGCTCTGCCCTGGGGAGACCACATCTGGGATCTCGTGTCCAGTTCAAGAAGGACACAGAACTGTTGGACAGAGTCCAGCACAGAGCCACAAAGATGATGGAGTAGAGCATCTACCTGATGAGGAAGGGCTGAGGGAGCTGGGTCTATTGAGAAAATGAGACCAAGGGGTGACCTCATTCATGTTGATAAATATGGGAAGGGCGGGTGTCAGGAGGATGGAGCCAGGCTCTGCTCAGGGGCATCCAGTGATAGGACAAGGGGCACCGGGTGTGAGCTGGAACACAGGAGGTTCCATATTAGTATGAGAAGAACCTTCTTCACCATGAGGATGACAAAGCACTGGAAGGGGCTGCCCAGGGCAGTTGTACAGTCTCGTTCTCCTGAGATATTTAAAACCCACCTGGTCAACTTGATCTAGGGGATCCTGCTGTGTCAGGGGAATTGGACTAGATGATCTTTTGAGGTCCCTTCCAGTCCCTAATGTTCTGTGATCCTGCAACAGACAGTCCTCTCACCTGGTCAGTTCGCTGGGGACAGGTCTCCCAGCAGGACCTCATTTTCCTGTCACAGGATACTAAGGGTCCACTACAGAAATACAGTGCGAGTCCATCGTTGCCAAAGGAAGCCCTCTCTTGATGCATCTCTCCTCAGCCATGATTCTAATGTGGCCACACAAAGTATCGAGTGAATCTCAGCGTCATGATTTTCTCGAGCCGGGCAACTGCTTCCAGGGCCCTTCTGCCACCACTGAGGCAGCACAGGACCCAAACGCTGAGCTCACCTCAGGTGAAACAGCATCCAGTGGGGCAAGGAACTCCCACCTGATGAATAAAGGTCTCCAGCCTGTTCATGATCCCTGCATTGTCTGCCCTCGTATTTATAACCAAACACTCGAGCGTAACTGCCACCCAGTTAATCCCACTTGGCACGTTTTCCAGGCTAAGCCTCAGAGAGGATGTCTGTTGAGGCTGCTGCGTGCAGAGGATGTGTCACTCCATGCTGCTTCCGGAGGCTTCTCCCTCCTCAGCAGTGCCTCTCCAGCAAGTGCCAGCACTTTGCCTCACCCCCAGCACTGGCAAGAGCCACGAGGGTTTGTGTCTCCCAGGCTGAAGAACACGTCAGAGCTGAAGGAGGACAACAGCCGTGGACAGGACTGACTGAGTGTGGTAAGGGAAGGGTAAAAGGCAACGAAAATGAAGCCATTTAGCCATCACACGCAGATCACCACCGCTGTCTGGGCACCACACCAGACCAGAAGCATGTGTGAAGCCAGTCTGCTCCATCACACTTGCTGTGCTTTAAGCTCTGTCCCAGAGCAGCATGAGGGTTTACTTGATCTAGGTGATCCTGCTGTGGCAGGGGGGATGGGGCTAGATGATCTTTCAAGGTCCCTTCCAGTCCCTAATATTCTGTGATAGCCACTGGAGGTTTTGAGGAGAACACAGAGGATGAATAAGAATGAGAGAATCAGGTTTTTTCAGGTTAAGAATTTGTCTGAGGGAAGTCAGGTGGCTACAAGGAGCCTCTCTTGATTACCTTTCTCAGCAGAGGTGTGAAGTGTCAGAACGGTGGTCTTCAGCAGCTAATGGTCACTCAGTGACTGGTTACTGGGAGAAGCAATGAGCCAGCAGGATCCATTATCTTGAAGCGACCTGCAAACATCCCAAGGAACCACTGAGCTCCACAAACAGTCAGTGTTTCAACACACAGGTCACAGCATCACACAGCCTGATTTTCAGGATCAGACGAAACGGCTGAATTCTGCTGGCCCCTTCGGGACGGTGGGCAGAGCTCCCGTTTGGAGTCGCTGCCAAAGACAGAAGGGACAGGCTGCCCAGTACGAACTGGCACTGGGGTGTCTCCGTCAGACTCCAGCCCTCTCTCCCTTCCTTCAGCCTGCACCGTGTTGGCAGCGTGAGCGACTGCTCAGCAGGGCAGGTGGTTTTGACGTGGTACCGCAGCGTAAGCAACCGACAGTGCCAAGCGGCTCAGAAAGGCGACAGCTGCCACAAACTGTTGGGACCTCTCAGAATCCTTCAGGCTGGGTAAAGACCCAGGGGATCAACCATCAGCCCTACTCTACAAGGTCACCCCTAAACCAGACCCCCCAACACTAAATCTAAGTGACTTTTAAACACAGCCAGGGATGGGGACTCCAGCCATGGTAGCCCTTGGCTCTAATCTCCAGAACACTCTGCCTGTGACCCCTTACCTCTGGCTAATCAGATAAGAACTTCTCCATTCAGCTGCAGCCCCAAGAACTAATCTCCAAAGACATGACTATATTTAGCCAAGAATCTCTTGGGTTAGGGGCTACTTGTTTTCTCACACAGCTGAAAGCAAGCCCAGTCCAGCACAAGGGTAGGAGAGTGCTCCCCACCCCTAGAAGCACACACCTACCTCACTTTCAGATGAGAACATATTTGTCTTGAGAGACCTACAGGTACGCGACAGCACGTAAAACAAACGTTCTTTGTCCCTACCTATTTGCAGAGAAGTCAAAGTAACTCAATTCCTTCTCCGTTCCTGATGAAAACAGCTCTTGGTCAGTGTTCTTACTGTCTCTCTTCACCTCTTGAGGGAAAGGTGGTTGATGCGAAGCCCAGTCAGAGTCCTTCCAGAACTCCTACACTTCCTTCAAGGTCCAAGGGAACTAGTGAAAGCGTTCGGGGACAAGCTCGAGCCTCTCCTGACGATGCTCTGGCAGACACCAGGGCCTGAGGGATGCCAGCAGTGGTAAATTACCTGAATTAAACTCAAATCAAAGGTGGAAATATTCGGTAAAATAAGAGCCAAGTGCCAGCGGGAAGAGAACTTCCAGTAGAAAGCACTGAAGATCAATCTCCTTTCCCAACCAAGTCCTTGAAGCATGAACTAATCTGTCTGGACTTACAATGAGGCAACTGTATTAACACAATTTTTTTATCGAAGTTCTTCCTGGTGTGATGAGGAGCCTCTCCTGTCACCTACCACCTTCTAACCTGACTACAATGAAAACAGCAAATTAAAACCATATTTCTAGTAGGCACAGATGGGTTCAAGGGTTTTGTAGGACTTCAGCTTCCAAACCAGTCAAATCATGGTTCTGGGATCACAGGCAGCACTTGGAAACCTTCTGCTGCCGTCGTTTATCAGTAAGAGACAAATATCAAGATCTTATTTGACTGAAGACAGACAAGTTCAAAAGTGAGACTTTATTCATATTTGTTACTTATTCACAACCTGAAGTAGATAAAACTGATAAAAACAGCCTAGAATGATGTTAGTTTACATCACTAAATTCAATTGACATTTCATTAATAAAACACTGAAAGGAAAAGAGACAACACTGCGGCCTCGGACAAAACAGGTTGGCAACTAGGACTGAAAAAACCTACACTACCCAAACTGCTTCACAAGTGGTCACTTGTTTAATGCTTCTCATTTAAAATTCACACTAATTACAAAACTCCAGACACACTCAACTTCTGTGCTCATAAAATATAGCTTCTGTCCTATCAAACTGCAAAGAACTTCCTGCTGAGCCCATCCGCTGCAGCGCGTATTACAAGAACACTGAGGGTGCCCCTCTCCCCTCCCATGCTGCGATGTCCCAGCACAGTCCCAGTTGCGCCGTGGGACTGTCGGCCCGAAGAATCATCTTACAAGCACGTTGTGAGGATCAGAACAAACCGCCTCTCATCCAGTGCTCAAAGCAGGCCACGGCCCGAATCCCATTCCTCTGCGGTGGATCCACAGCCCGCAGGCTCCACGACACAAAACAAAGCAGACTTCAGCTCTGTGTTTTAAGGCAAAGAAAAAACCCAGCTCCAGTTGAAACGGAGGTGAGCACCTTCAGCTGCCAACACATACCAAGAGCTGCAGTCCCTCGCTGTCGTGCTGACGTTGGTTGTACCTTGTGATCCATTTCAATGCCGACACCGAGGCGGCACGTCACCATCCTACCGTGAAGACATCACACCCAGACCGAACAGCAATGCAGTGGCCAGTAGTTCACATGCAGACACCGTGTGGTACCGTTACGTTCTCAGTTAATCGTGGAAACACCAGTTGGACAACGATCTTCCACTTCTCTTTCTGTTTTACACACTGGTTGTTTTTTGTTAAAGAACAGACGTGACCTCAGAGGACAAAGAGGCTTCACCAAACGCTACACCTGGAATGACGCAGACTTCAGTTACAAGGGTTAGAACTGCAACCCGGCGAGGGAAGAACCCGTCTACTTCTATGAAGACATTTTTAAAGCCTCATGAGGCAAAGCAGCAGCCTGACTCTCGATGCAGAAGAGAGAAAACAACAAACCCTCAAGTATTTTAATACTGTATGAAAAAAAAGAGAGAGACAGCCCGTAAAGCATCAGCTGCTCCCAGGGAAGGAGGAAAAGTGGGTATCTAGGGTGTTGTACCTGAACAGCCGCTAAAACTGTCAACGTTTTGTCAATGGGATGTACTGGGAGAGAAAGAAATACATTCAGAGTAATGGTAGCTTTGAGTAAACGCGCTACAGGAAACAGAAGATGACTGGTCGTGACTCCACACACACAAATCCACCACGACAAAGCTCACTCACAAACGTTCATCATGCCTACAGGCGCACAGACCACGTTCAATACCTGTGAAATGCATCTGACTGCTAGACAGGGACTGTGCCGGTCTTTAGTTAACCAGAGGAACGTTTCTATGCTGCAGTGACCTGCAAAGAATCATCTGTGTGACTTGGTCTAGGTGGTCCTGCTGTGGCAGGGGGGTTGGAGGAGATGATCTTTTGAGGTCCCTTCCAATCCCTAATGATTCTGTCTCGTAAGCACACTGGGAGGAGCAGAACAAACCACCTCTCATCCAGTGCTCAAAACCACCATCAGATCTACCCTGCATGGAGTTCATCTGTGCTGTAGAACTGACGAGCTCTATCTGGCACCTCTCATTTGTGAGGTGGACATATGTCTGACACCCACCCAAGACCTCCCCGAGACTCTACCCAACCAGCAGCCAGCGACCTGGAGCTGGTACCGTTACCAACTCATCTGGTCTGCTCCCAGAACGTTCAGCTCGGATCATGCAGATGTCTCCTTTGAATCTTATGTTTCACCATGTGCTACATTTTTAAGATAAAAAGAAAGATTATATAAAATATGCAAAAAACAAACCCCAACCCCTAAGCCCAGAAGTGATTAAAACTAGACGAAGGTGGGCATAATTAGTAACTAATCAAACAGCTAAGTGTCACACTAACGGCGCTCGACACTCGGTTAACTGCCCTGCAGAGACTGACAACCAGGACGACTCACAAACACCTACGTTGCTGACGGAATTAAAAGATGTCAACAAGAAACAGATTCTATCCCTTCGAGATCAAGGAAGTCAAATAAAACGCTGGTTCTGCAACGGTGCAACGACCGCAGCGTCTCCTGCTTGCAGCACATGGTTTGCTACATGTAGTGGCACTTGAGTATGTTGTATGTGGTCAATACTGACAGTAAGACAGGTTTCTGATCTGCATAAGCACAATCACATCGTTATTACCCGAGTGGCTAAGCTACAGCTTCTGAATCACACCGATTCCCTCTCAGCACGTCCATCACCAGGCTCCACACGCGTCCTGCTTTACATCCTTCCACGAAGGTTTTAACGAGCGTGCTGCTGGACTTGGATGAGAGGCTCAGTCGGACCAGTCGTTCTCATCAAACTCTGAGTCATCGTCGGAATCACTGTATTCCACAGCGATGCGCCTGGAAAGGATGGTGGCCACGTCGTTGCCAACAGGCTCCCGCTTTGCTTCTTGCTCACGTTGCTCCTGCACCTTCTTCAGTTGAATTCCTGCAGAGACAGTTACTCTCTGTTACAGCTTAGGCGCTCATGAACCGTTACGCTCTCAGACAGACTTCGCTTCACAAAGGATTTTTAAATTTCACGTTGTTATTGCTGAGTTTTCTGTATTTTAATTAATACACTCAGGAAGAAGGGGAAAATAACCCAATGAACGCTGAGTCGGAGAGCCTCTGTGAGCAAGGAGGCAAGACAAAAGCGGCAGGCTGGAATCCAGTCTCGAAGACTGAAGACTTCTAGACCGCCAAAACCACCAACAGTCAGTTACAACTAAATCACAGAATCATAGACTCACTCAGGTTAGAAAAGACCCTGGGGATCATCGAGTCCAGCCATCAATCCTACTCTACAAGTTCACCCCTAAACCAGATCCCTCAACACTACGTCTAAGCGACTTTTAAACTCGTCCAGGGATGGGGATTCAACCACCAAATACTCCAATTTTGTATCAATAAAACATTGGGAGACTCTATGGGTACTTTTCATAGAACCACAGAACATTAGGGTTGGGAAGGGACCTCAAAAGATCATCCAGTTCAATCCCCCCACCTCAGCAGGAT
Organism: Rhinopomastus cyanomelas; assembly: GCA_013400115.1. Lineage (NCBI taxonomy): Eukaryota > Metazoa > Chordata > Aves > Bucerotiformes > Rhinopomastidae > Rhinopomastus > Rhinopomastus cyanomelas. Next base: position 68,932 of record VXBP01001624.1, read on the forward strand.
CACCTAGATCCGCTTGCACAGGAACACATCCAGGCGGATTTTAAACATCTCCAGAGAAGGAGACTTCACAACCCCCCTGGGCAGCCCCTTCCAGGGCTCTGTCACCCTCACCGTGAAGAAGTTCCTTCTCATATTGATGTGGAACCTCCTCTGTTGCCAGCTGACACCCACTGCCCCTTGTCCTGTCGTTAGATGAACTGAGAATCTGAAGATTAACTGTATGAAGGTGTGGGCTTAGGGACAAGGTTTAGCGGTGACCTGGCAGTACTGGCTTAACAGTTGGGGACTCTATGATCTCAAATGTCTCTTCCAACCAAAATGACTCTGTGATTCTGTATCTGGGAAACACTACGAGATCCACAGCGTAAGGAAGCAAGGAACAGCCACTAGCCAGCTGCTTACAAAGCAGTGGGCTGAAGCTTGGTGTTGGGTAACTCAGCTCTCCTGAAGAGAAGCAAAAATCCACGTACTCCTACCGGTTGCTGCACCTACGGAACAGCAGCGCTGTTCTAATTCGATTATGGCCAGGCAAACACCGAAACACCTTTGGCAAAGCTGTATATCTTTAGGCGTTAGGAAAAGATCCAAAGACAGGGCCGGCAAATGCTAGAAGAGCTTCACGCTATCTGTGGCTAACTGGGCTCTCAACGACACCCCGTCCAGCTGGAAAAAGCCTCTTTGATTGAAAATATCACAGAACATTAGGGATTGGAAGGGACCTCAAAAGATCATCTAGCCCAATCCCCCCGCCAGAGCAGGATCACCTGGACCAAGCCGGACACGAAACAGCTAGACCTCTCAAGATCTCAACCGAGCCACTTACCCATTCGAATGGCAGCAAGAAGATCGCTCCGCGCGTCACTTATTGGCGGCTGTGCGGCTTCGTGCCGTTTTGCCTCCGTGGCTGCAGGAGCATGCATTGGGGAGGAAGAGAGGGACGAGCCTGCAGCAGGAGGGCCTGGAGGGGGAGGAGGTGGGCCGGGAGGAGGGGGAGCAGTGACGACAAGCCCAGCAGAAGGAGGAGGATGAGTAGCTGCGTATGTAGAGCCAGTCACCAGTCCAGAATGGGAAGGTGGCACGGGAAGCTGAAGGGGACTAACAAACGCAGTTTGTGCCGAGGGAATCATAGGGGGAGGAGGAGGAGGGGGAGGACCTGTAGGATGGTAATAATCCACCATCTGAGCTGGAAGCATCCTATATAAAACAGAACAAAACCACTTAATGCATTGGAAGTTACAACTCTCAGAATCCTCACCCTTCAGCTGCCCTCACCCAACCTCAGCTAAAACAAACACCACAAGGAATTTACACTGGTCAAATACAGATACAGACAGAGACTTCAGGAGTTAAAGGCAGTGTCCTTTCAGCATTCCACAAAGTGGGATTGTTACCCTGATACTCCTACCTAGTTCAGTATAAGGCTGTGTTTGTTTCTAACGAGCTACTCTGAGGATGCTAAGCGCAAGCCCTGCGACGAAGCAGGGACCAAGGAAACTGCAGACTCTGCCTATCACTTCCATAGAAGACCGAGTGCTGGAGAAAAACATGAAGAGATAATAAAAGACGTAGGCGTGGAGGACAACGGGAAGGATGAACGGGAAGATGGACCCAAGGGTGTATCATGCATCTCGTGTGCTTGTTGAGTCAAACATATCAATTTAAATATCGGCCTTAAATACTGCTTCATTAAATTGATACCTTGGAGTGGTTCCTTGAAACAGAGCAAGAGGGAAGAGCTAATTCCTTTGTTAGCATGTCGTTAAAAGAATCCTTAAGCAGGAAAACATGGGAGTTAATGGAAGAGTTATGAAGGAGGTAGAGAACTGGACACAGGTGACAGGAGTTGAAGGGAAGCTGCCGCTGACATGGAGCGATACGTGTCAATGTATGACAAGCGTGATACACTGACAGTGGTCATGTACCTGGGGACTAAGCACAAGTATGTCTGTAATAAACTGGAAATAACAGAGAAAATGCAGGTTGGAGCAGTCAGTCATAGCACAGCTCAGTCATCTACAGCGTGGCGCAGTCATGGACTAGGCAAATGTTATCCCAGGACGCATCAAGTGAGGTTGGAGAACTTTGGCTCGCTTAGTTTAAAAAGACACGGGCAAGAACGGTTGCACCTTGCAAGTTTAAGCTATTTAAGCAAAAGAACAGACAGACACAAGCTGGACAGAAAACAGATGTTTTCTTGCTGCTGAAAAGCCAGCAGTCTGGAGCAAGCTCTCTTTCAGAACACATTTGGGCAAAATATCTCTGTGGAATCATAGGATCATGGAATGTTCTAGGCTGGAGGAGACCTCTGGAGGTCACCCAGTCCAACCTCCCTACACAGGGACAATTCTACCTAGGTCAGGTTGCTCAGAGCTGAATCAAACCTGACCTTAAATTACTCCAGGGATGGGGTCCCCACCACCTCCCCAGACAGCCCATCCCAGCCATTAACCACCCTCACGTTGAAGAACTTTCTTCTACCATCCAGCCTAAATCTCTCCTTCCCCAGTTTGAACCCACTGCTCCTTGTCCTATCCGTACAAACCCTCTTGAAAAGACCTTCCCCTGTCTTCACATAGGCCTCCCTCAGGTACCGGAAGGTCAAAATTAGGTTCCCTGGGAGCCTTCTTTTCTTCAGGTTGAACAGCCCCAACTCTCTCAGCCTGTCCTCATATGAGAGATGCTCTACTCCCCTCATCCCCTACTCTTGACATGCTCCAGTCTGACTACATCCTCATGCTGGGGGCTCCAGAACTGGACACAACAGGAGTCTGATAAACTCACATCTTGAGTTAGGAGCTGTCTATGGCAGCAGAGAACTTTACTCTGTGTCTGAGAAGATCCCTCTGTCATAAGCTCCTTTAAAAAGTCATTTCAGGGATGCAACACAGGCTGCCACATTAATCACCTTTGGCAGCACCTTCTTGAATTTTAAAATATTATCAAGATAATGCTGTAACTACTTCCCACTTTGAAGGAAAACTATGCCCCTTTTTATCAGGAACCTTAATCCTTTTTTACATGTGTATTGGCTTCACCACATCAAATACACAGTTATTTCCTCTTTCACTCTTTCTTCACTTAAATTCAGTTTGTACATAGAAATTATAACACCTGGGGGTTTTTTTTCCTGTCCTCCCCAGGGAGATAACTAATGTGTTTAGGGTCTTTTTCTGTGCAGGTATTATGTGCCATGATCACAGAATCATTAGGGATTGGATGGGACCTCGAAGGATCATCTAGCCCACTCCCCTGCCCCAGCAGCATCACCTAGACCAAGTCACACAGGAACACATCATGATGGTTATGAAAAACATGCATCCCTCTCGTTTTCCCAAGAATCCACCGGAAGAAATCAGGAGTTTTACCCATATTCTGCTGGTACCACGGGTACTGAGCTGTGCTGGCCATCTGAAGGCTGGGGTGGAGGTGGAGGTGGTTGCTGAGGTCTGTTTAGAGTAGCATGTCGTACAGTGGTGGAAGGGGGTCTGTATTCATGCTCGTGGCTTTGGGACGCTGCCATGTACTGCGGGCCATCTCCTGCTCCGTAGGAAGGCAGTGCTATCTGCTGATGGAGGGAATGATTCGGAGTAGCAGGATAAGAATAATCTGTAACATCAGATGCATGGGACCTGAAATTGAAGTAAACGGATGCAGAACAGGTTATGTGAGTGCAACAGGGTGTTCTCTACAGAGCTCAAGAAAAGCTAAAAAGATGCAATCAGAATAGTTTTGCTTGCAGCAACAGGACCCCCTGATTATCAAGCACCCTTCCCTTGTGAGTTCCACAGAAAGCACAAGAAAAAACGCAACAGAAAATCAAGGTTCAGCTTCACACAACTTGAGGACAAATTAGTCTGACAAGTCAGCACAAAAGGACTGAAATGGTGTAATTGGAGTGTTTCAGCACGCTAGCTGCATGCAGAATGCCCTCCTAGAACACAGCCTTCAAAAAAGAGAAAGAGGCTAAATAAACTGGAGTCGACTCCAGGTTTTAGAGGTCTTCAGCAGCCACAAGAGGACATTGGTTTTATCAGCTGTTTTGACAGCCTGTTGTTTGAAAGGATAACACTTCTCAGGGCTGCCTTCAGCGAACAGCAGCAGCAGCAGCACACAGGAAAGCGACCCTGCAAGCACCCACCGTTAGGCAGAAGGACGTATCTCAAAAGTTAGAAAACTCTTTATGTTTTGCTGGCACAGTTATTTCTGCTGGAAAGGCTTAGAGAAACTGGGAAGTGCAAACATTAGTTGAGCAGAGAGTTCATAAAGATACAAAGGCTAGGATGCTCTGTCAAATAAGCCCAAGAGAGGGAGCAAAAGGATCTCTTCATCCCATTACCACACACAGTTGTTTTAGTAACGAGCAACCGTGCAGCCTGGTTTTTAGTGAACACAGTCAAGTGCCTGCAAGACTGGAAGCAAGGTAAGCAACAAAAAGCCAGGGCTTCGAGGAAAACAGAACCACAAACCCTTTGGGCATTTTGTCCTCTTTCATGCTTCCTGCCTGTTCCATTTTCTTTGCGTCACTCATGAACTCAATGCCCATTTTCCTTCTCTCCCACTCTTCTTTTCTTGTTCTTACTTTCCTCACATTAATTTGCTGGTTTCTGTTTGGATTCAGCTTGTGTTTCTCTCTCTAAATAACAGGTATAACAAATACGTCGTCAGTCACCACAGCCTGGACACGTGGATGTCAGCGGTTAAAGTCTTACAATTAGCAAATGAGAAGCATCACAAGGTTTTTTTGCCTGCTTTTTACTTTAACATTAAAAAAGAACGACAGTGTATTATGAAAAAACAGTTATTCAGAGCCTTTTCTTACAAAACCCTTGTTGGGCAGTAGTTGTCAGCACAAAATTGTCTGTCAAACCAGTACTTGCTTCTATATGCGTGGGGTTTTTTATAGCTTAGTTTCTACAGCTAAGACTGTAGACAAGAGAAGCCTCCTCTCGACCTCACTGCCTCCCTTAATAGAAACCACAGACTTCAGGATTCAATCCCTGGTATTTGTTACACTGAAGTTTAAACTTCTCCATACATTATAAAACTGGAACAGTTTATGTTACTGTAACACCACAACAGCTATATAGTGGGGGATTGTACTAGATGATCTTTTGAGGTCCCTTCCAATCCCTGATGATTCTATATCCAACATAATGATGCATCCCACAATCCCTGCTTGAAAAGTCCTGTGGATCACAATTACTATGGATGTCTGCAAATAGTCAGATATATAGAATCACAGAATTAGTCAGGTTGGAAAAGACCCTGGGGATCATCCAGTCCAACCATCAACCCTACTCTACAAGGTCACCCCTAAACCAGATCCCCCAACACTACAGCTAAGCGACTTTTAAATAAATACAACCAGGGATGGGGACTCAACCACCACCCTGGGCAGCCCATTCCAGGGCCTGACCACTCTTTCCATGAAGAATGTTTTCCTGACGTCCAATCTAAATCTATCCTGTTGGAGCTTGAAACCATTCCCTCAGTTTCTGTCACTAAATACCTGTGAGAAGAGAGCAGCACCATGTTGACATTGCTAGAGGATTTAAATAAAAGTTACTTCAATATGATTATTCATATTCAAAACTCAGGGAGTCCTGGAAGCAAGGTGTTAAGGCTAGAAAAAGACTCAATCTGTGAAACACAGAACTCATGATGTAAAAAACCCATCTTGCACTTGACATCAGTGAACATGACAGTACAGAAAACACTGTCTTAATGAAACATTCCCAATAGGAGAAAACATTTTGTGTTGGAAACTGGAAAGACAAAATCAATTGGTAATTAAAGGATTTTAGACAGAGAGAGGGTCTGAATCAGAAACAGCAGTAGCGACTGTCTTTCATTTCTTTGCTGCAATTACAAGATGATTACTCCTCACAAAGACCAAAACACTACAGGCACAAAGGTGTGAGCAGATAGGTTATTTCTGTTCAATTGATCTCTGCTGGACAGCAGACTAAAGGCTTCTGCAGTGGTGGCTGCTTCTTCAGCCTCGCCATTCAACATGGAAACACTAAATTGGCAAATGCTTTTTCCAGCAGGTTCTGTTTATTCCTAACACAGCAATTAAGTGTGAAAAGTAAAGGAAAATCCTCTAGAGAGGCCAGCTTAGTGCAACGCTCAGAGTTGCGTGTGCACGAGGAGAAGGTGACTCCCACTGAGCTCAGCCGGAATCTCAGTCGATGAAGAGGAGTCCTGCCGCGTGCCCCTGAGCAGAGATTTCTGCTATTCTGAGCGATACTGCTGCACCTGTTTTTGCAGCCTGCTTTCAGACAAACACTGACAAAACAGAACCATTAAAGCACTCTATTAGAGGCAAAAGTATGCGCAGCTGAGCACATCACAGGAGAATATTTATTAAGCTATCAGCAGCGGTAACGTACGACAAACCAGGCAGGAAGGAACAGGTACTGACAGCATCTTGTAGAGGCAGACTCAAACCCTTTTGTAACTACAGCTACTCAAGATCAAGTATAAAGCATGCAGCAAACACTTCTCACTACAGTGCATAACATTGTGACAATAAAATCCTTGTCTATAGCTGAGGAAGAAAAGGAATCATTAGAGAATTTGTTATTTATGCCGTAAAATAATGAAGACCTTTCAAGCATGCATGGTGTGCTTTGTCTATTCTAACCACTCCCAGCCTGTAAAAACACCTCATTCTACTCAGTATTTCTGAACACAGAACTGCAGTACAACAAACAGCTTTGCTGGAAACAGACCTAGTATCTGGGGACAGTGATCCCTCGGAAGATGCTCCATGGTACACACTCTGAGACAACCTGTTGTCAGGTCTAAGCTCTTTGTCATACGCCATCATATTCCACTCCTGGCGTCTGTTCCTGGCTTTTCTAACCTTTTTCACCTCACGAGTGGTGCCATCTATACGCTTTTGCTCCTGATGTTCAAACAAAAGAAATAAAGCATGCAAAGAGAGAAAAGGGAAGGGGGGAAAAAAGCTGGTTAAAATGCAGTTAGAGTGCACGGAAATAAGACCAGATCTACAGATGAAGGTAAGCCTTCAAAAACTTCTCTGCACTGAAAACGAGAACGCCTCCCCTTACCCTGCGAACCTCTTTCGTAGCCAAACTGTGCCTTTGGCCTTCTACTGCAGGGTGCACATGCTAGTGTGATACAGACCTGCTGTTTCTCCCACCAAAGAAACGTGATTGATTTTGAAAGCCAGAAAGCTGAACAACTGGCATCACAGGTCGTTTATTCAGACCATTCTGAAGCACTTCTAATCTCCTTCTTCTGCAAATCAACCACATGAGATCATTAAGTATGCTTCGGGTTATTCTGGTTATTCATTAGGGGCACAACCACAGAGAAATGAGAAACACTTGTCTATTTCATAGCATACGGGGAAGTTTTCGCTTAACTTCCTCTCTCTTCTTAGATCTTACTAACTACTGCAACTCCCCCTACATTCTCCTTATTGTTTCCCATTATCTTACGTAACAATAAATCACACTCATGCTCTCTGCAATATTTAGGCAAGTAATATACTGCAGGTTAATAGCTTAATGACATATCAGTCTTGGTTTTTTAAAGCTTTATATAAGTTCAGGCCAATCACAGAATCATCAGGGATTGGAAGGGACCTCGAAAGATCATTCAGTCCAATCCCCCTGCCACAGCAGGGTCACCTAGATCCAGTCACACAGGAACACATCCAAGTGGGTTTTAAATGTCTCCAGTGAAGGAGACTCCACAACCCCCCTGGGGTTCTGTGATTCTGTGAAAAACCTACCTACACCTGCAACTACATAAACCTCTACTATGCTGCTGTGGCAGGGAGATTGGACTCTACGATCTTTCAAGGTCCCTTCCAGCCCCTGATGTCCTGCGATTCTGTGCAGCATCACGGTTTTGCATTGTTCCAGCAATGCTTTCAGTGTCTTGACCAACAGGAATGGTTGGCAGCTCTAGTTTTAGTACCTACAGGCAGAGTTCTCGGGAGCTGAAGCCTTTCACAATAACTGCAGTTAGAAATAATTCCTAGGAAAGTTAAGGTTTCATAATAGAAGCTGTGGCAGAGGAGTGGATGCGGCAGGTTAAGCCAGAAAACAGGCACGATCATTCAGCTGTTGGCAAGAAGTGACTTCAGCAAACACAATAAACACATCACAGCCTTCAAACAGGGTTAATTTTACAGTGGGTATTTGGATCAAGAGTTAGTGAAGCACCCTGGCAAAGAATTAGCACTAGCAATAGCAAGTAGCATCATCAAGTGTTTGGGATGCTTTGAATATACTGCAAGTGACAGCCTAGAGGATTTTCCTGGCTTCACAATTTTGCAAGACCCTGTCAATCACAAGTCATCAAGAATGATTTTTGAAATGCAAGCTCTCCACCTTTAAAGATTTCTACTCATTTAAGTAACTGGTAAGTTAAGTAACCACAAAAAGCAGCAGTTCAACTGGCCTACTACGGTCACCCGATTCAGAGTATTACTGATACACGCTCGAGTCAAAACTAACCTCACTGAATTCTCAGGCACTGATCTAATGAGTTTGGCAGCAAAACCAGGCTACACCACAGATTTTTAAAACTTGAGTAACTAAAATTAACGTTTTCTTTGGATAAAAAGTTCCCCTGAAAGAGCCAAATCAGAGAAAGGCTGGTTTTATTTATTCAGTTAAAATATAGAAACAGTGAAGAAGTCTGATGTTTGAAAGCAGGAAAATTAAACATCTCACAAACCTTCCTCTGCAATGGCTCAAATTTAAGGCAAATTACCAAAATAATACTTGAAAACTGATTCTCTGGTGCAAGGAGTAGCCTCAGGCTTCGCTGACCACCTGAGAAATTGAGACTAAAACCCATTTATACACTATCAGCCGAGGAGGAGGACTGCATCTGGGTGTAGAGTTTAGAACTCTCTAAACAACACACACCTATTTCACCTTCAGTTTCTCAACAGGCTTCCTAATTTGTGTCTGCATAAGGAATTCTTAGCAGTTTCAAAATACAACTATAGGCACAAAGATGCTCTGGGTTGATTCCTGCACACTGCTGTTGTGAAGGACTGAGACAGAAGACAATGACTGTCTGTTAAGCAGCCTGTGCAATGAACAGGGCCTTGTGAGACATCTCACCCAAACCCTCCAGCTTTCTAAGGGTTTTAGATGATAGAAACCAGGATACTCCCCTCTCTCACTCTAGTGAAGAGATCTAAATTTGAAAGAGGTAGGAGGAAAAAGATGTAAAGGATGCAGTTACTGCTATATACTTCTCATAAAGAAATACTCAACAAAAATTTAAACAAAAAAGGGGAACCTTATCACTCTATAAATCCCTGAAGGGAAGTTGCAGTCAGGTGGGGGTCAGGCTCTTCTCCCAGGCAACCAAGGAGTGGTCAAGAGGTCAGGGCCTGAAGCTGTGCCAGGGGAGGGTTAGGGTGGATGTTAGGAAGCCCCTCCTCACAGAAAGGGTGATCAGACACTGGAATAGACTGCCCAGGGAGGTGGTGGTGTCCCTATCCCTGGAGGTGTGCACATATATGTGTATATGTGTGTACATGGAAAAGACATGTATCTTTATCTATGTGTGTGCAGGTGCTGAAAACTCGAATAGCTTCCTTCCACTTCCTCTGTGCATCTTGTCTGGATTCATTTCAAATCCCTCACCTCTCACGGAACCAATCTAAAAGAGCTTTTGCCACCAGATAAAACAGACAGTCACTGTTCAAACTTGCTGCCTTTGCTTTTTTCCCAGAATTAACTTCAAAAATTCTTAAAAGCCCTCAAATCTGATAAAAACATCAACAGCCAAAACCCTGTAGAAGCAGCAAAGAATTTCTTCAGACTAAACTAAAATCCATTAAGAACATCCTAACTGCACCAGAATAAACATCTTGGATCAAACTGCTGAAGACATTCCAGAAGAACTAACGATACTTTTCTATGGTGACACCTTTTTTTTTGGTTCATGTAAGTTTAAAATCAGCAGAGAACAATAGTCTCTTGTTGCTGAACCACAGAATAATTTTGCAGTGTGTTATCATCTTACAAACTTGTTAGAGTGAAGAGTTACTGTCGAGGAATTAAAAAACCCAGTAAAGTATTTCTTTCTATAGAAGCTCTTCTTTTGCTACTGGAGTTAATGCTGCTGGATAAAGAACTAAGAAAATTAAGGAAAACTTCATTCACATTCCTTTCTTCACCCCCAAATCACTTTCCCCCATTTTTAAAGAACAGCAGGGCCATTTTGCTGAATATTTGCAGTGGCAAACAATAAGGACAACTACAGTCTGTTTGCCACCTTCTTAAATTAGACAGTATTTGAACAGAACCAACTGAACCTACAGCCACAAATCTGCATGTACACAAATAAAGTATGAGCCCGTGATTTTTATGCCTTGACATTTAACACATGCATTAGCTATGAGGTGTTTCCTCTTACCTTCTGTCTCCTCTTTTCTTTACGTTTATCTTCAGTATCTTGCAACATTTTCTCTTTCCAAAGATCAAAAAAATAGGAAGGGTCGGTATAGAACTTCATTGCGTCTTTCTTATCATCCCTGGAAATACAGCAGAGAAAAGGCTTAGAAAACACAAATTAGGATCTTCCTAACTAAGCAAAACTCACCTTCATGCTTTTTGCGTTACAGGATGGCAGCATGCTGAGCGCATGAAATGCTGCTCTTTGTAGTTACAGCTTGATTCAAGTCAAGAAATTCATGGGAAAGAGGTGTAATCCACAGCTTTTTGGAAGCCACGCTCCCAGGCTGCTCCTCGTCAGAGCTCAGCAGGGTTCTGGATCAGCTCACCAGGCAGAAATTCACTGCTACAATGAGATCAGTGCCAAGGTAGGATGGCGCAGGGGACAGAGGAGCGTTAAGAGTGGATTGAATTCAAGTGTCTGAAAAGAGCTGGAATGTTACAGGTTAGATGATCTTCTGAGGTCCCTTCCAAGTCCAACCCCTCCTGCTGCAGTAGGGTAAGCCTACCGTACTGTCTCAAGATGTCCTACATGGGGCTCAAACCCATGACCCCAGGAATTCAGAGCCCTATGCTCTACCAGCTGAGCCAGCCAGGCGACACTGAAGAGCAGTGCTTGGCTTGATCCACACAACTGCTTGAGACAGTCCAGCCCAGAACCACAAAGAGGACAAAAGAATTGGAACATCTCCCTGATAAGGAAAGGTCGAGGGAGCTGGGTCTCTTGAGCTTGGAAAAAAGGAGACTGAGGGGTGACCTCATTAAGATCGATCAATATGGAAAAGGTGGGTGTCAGGAGAATGGAGCCAGGCTTTGCTCAGTGGCATCTAATTCTAGGAAAAGAGGCAATGGGAACATAGAAGATTCCGCATCAGTACGAGAAGGGACTTCTTCACGGTGAGGGTGCCACAGCACTTGAACAGGCTGCCCAGGAAGGTTAAGGAGTCTCCTTCACTGAGGATGCTTAAAACCCGCCTGGAAAGGTTCCTGTGTGATTTGAATGGGGATTGTGCCTAGATGGTCTTTCAAAGTCCCTTCCAATCTCTAGTGTTCTGCTATTCTGTGAAGTCTAAAGACCTGAATTTAGGAACAAGGTAGGTCTGAGTAACTTCACCCTTACCCTGGATGCACAGGACAGTTGCTATTCTCAGCGGGACTCCTCTGACTAAAGGAAGGGCTAGGATCTCCAGCTGTGGTCAGACTACAGTTTGAAGTCTATTTAATGTTCGGTCCAAGGCAAACACAAATAATTTAAATTCAACAGATGTAAAAGAATTATCAAGAAATATATTTTAAGTAAATTTCACTGGAGGACCTCTAATAAAACAGGAATAGCAATAAAGGTCACTGAGACTCTCAGCCAGACACACAGGACACAGCAGAGCAGAACAGCTGATCGATAACAGCTCTCACTAACTATTATCAACCACCACCACTGTCTATAGCAGTTGCCAAAAACATGTCCTTCAGCTACACATCTACAGTTTTGCTTTTCAATTAAATCTCTTAAAATTAAATGTGCTGCAAATGTTCTGCTGTGTTTAGGAGTTGGTCAGAATTGCCTCAACATGGTCATCACAGACTTGGATACAGAACTGGGCACCGGGCTACGAGAGGGTACCCCGAAACTGATCAAACTATCACAGCAGAAAGAGCCAGAACACCTAACTGGGTGGTGCTATTTCCCCACCAACTGGTGCAGAATGGACAACATTAGACAAAAGCCTCCAGGGAGAGCCCTCGTACCCCCTTCTTTGGACAAGTGTAGAAACTTGGCTCAAGAGCGTGGAGACTGGCAGAGCTCCACGGGACAGAGTGGAGTACAGGTGTGTTGCTTGGCATAACAGATGGCTCCTTAGCAACTGAACTTTGGGGCAAGCTGGACTGTCTCCAGTAGTTCTGTGTCCTTCTGGAAGTGAGTGGCCCAGAACTGGACACAATATTCCATCCAATACAGCACCTTTTAGAAGTTGAAGGACAGAAAAGAATACACCCACAACCTGTGAGACAGCAGTGTTATACTCATTTCATGAGCAACGATAACCACGTGCTGCTCCTTACTCACCTGTAAGTAACTAGGAAAAGAAAAGGTGAAGACTGTGTGTGCGTGTGTGTGTGTGTTGTAGTGAAGAAGGAGGATAAAGGAACAGCAAAAGCAGCAAATCCAGATTTCTGGATAAATGAACCTCAGATTTCTGGAGAAATGAACCAAGGAAAGCATTTAGTATATTATTAATATTCCTTTCATTTTCTGCATCATCAATGACCTTTGCTCTCTGATCCTGTGCCGTCATGTAGCACTTAACGCTAAAATATAATGGTTTTTGTCAGATACAACTCATGACTGTAGGTGTGGTAACAGCAATTCTTATTGCAATGAACATGCCTGAAAAAACATCTCTCAGCAACCAACACAGCTTTTCTTTTCTGCTCTGACTATTCTCTGCTTACAACTACAAAAATAAAGGGCAAAGTACAAGAACATAAATACTTCCATACCTATAAGGTGAAAGAATATTCAGAGGTGGTGGTTTGTCACTCTGATTATAAATATCAGCCACGGGATTAGGAATGCTGTTCTTTGAAACTACCTGCTGGTCTTGAATTGTTGAGCTCTTGAATGCTTTTTTCATGTTGATATCCTGTAGGGACACTGTTAGAAACAGAAAACACATTTAGCACAAGTCTGAAATAAACATAAGTGGATAAACAAAGTCTGGTTTACAATTGCTTTATTAACTATCTGCAGCAAAATATAGAACTGAAAGACTTTTATTTAATTGATAATAATGATCTTTAAGCACACTTATTGTAATAAGTCAGTTAAGGCTGACTTAGTTCAGAACCTCACTTAAAAAAATGGGACCATGGACTGTGCATTGAATCACAGAACATCAGGGATTGGAAGGGACCTTGGAAGATCATCCAGTCCAGTCCCCCTGACACAGCAGGATCCCCTACATCAAGTTGCACAGGAATACACCCAGGTGGGTTTTAAACATCTCCACAGAAGAAGACTCCACAACTGCCCCGGACTGCTGTTGCCTGTGCTCTGTCACTGTCACCATGAAGAAGTTCCTTCTCATATTTATGTGGAACCTCCTATGTTCCAGCTCACACCCATTGCCCCTTGTCCTATCACTAGATGACACTGAGAATCTGACTATGGCCACCAGGATCCCCAGACCCCTTTCTCCTACACTGCTGTCCAGCATGTCAGTCTGCACCCTATTCTGGTACCTGGGGTTGTTCTTGCCCAGATGCCAGACTCTACACTGCCCTTGTTCATTCAGTGTCTCCCCACCCAGCTCTCCAGTCTGTCCAGGTCTTGCTGAATGGCAGCACAGTCTGCTGGGGTGTTAGCCACTCCTCCCAGCGTAGTGTTGTCAGCAAACATGCTGACAGTGCACTATAATCCCTTATGCAAGTCATGAATGAATAGATTAATGACTAGTACCGGTCCCAGTACCAACCCTTGGGCCACTCCACTAGATACAGGCCTCCAACTAGACTTTGTCCCGTTGACCACTACTCTCTGGCTTCTATCCTGCAGCCACTTCACGATCCACCTCACTACCTGATTGCCCAGACCACACCGCCTTGTTTTGGCTGCGAGGATGCTGTGGGAGATTGTGTCAAATGCTTCACTGAAGTCAAGACAGACCATCTCCACCGCTTTGCCATCATCTATCCACCTGGTGATGCCCTCAAAAAAGACCATCAGGCTGGTCAAGCAGGACTTCCCTGTGGTGAAGCCATGCTGACTGCCCCTAATGACCCTCCTGTCCTTGCTGTGCCTGGAGACAGCATCAAGGATAAATTGTTCGACCACCTTCCCCGGGAGGGAGGCAAGGCTGATCGGTCTGTAGTTACTTGGGGCCTCAAAATGAGAGGTGCTGGGCTCGTCCGGGATTTGAACCCGGGACCTCTCGCACCCAAAGCGAGAATCATACCCCTAGACCAACGAGCCACATGAATCTGATTCCGCTGGCTCATGTTACCACCACAGCATTCCCAGAGGCCAAGCTAAATACATAATAACTCACAGGTTCCCATACAGCTCCTGACGTCCAAGACAGCAAAAGAACTGCTGTATGAACTGTGGTACTTCACCAGCCAACAAGTTCCAAAACCAAAATGAATCAGATGTCATAATTTTCAGATAATAAATAAAAATGGAAGGATAAACATTACACTGTTAAAAAACAGCAGTATCATTTGCTTTGGGCATTACATGGCAGGAATCATCTGAATAGGGAAGACATGAAGTGGCTGGCTCAGACACGTATGTTTCACTTACCCAAATTAGTTCAAACCACGTAGTGATGCGACTTGAATTCTTCTGTCTTACTGCATATTTATGAGGTGAATGACTAAGCACATAAGCAAGGATGCAAGCATTTTAAAGGGAATACTGTTTCTAATGACTAGAACCCCCTAGAAAATGTTACCTAGTTGATGCAAGCACACAGTGCCTCCTTTAGGCACTGTAAGATCTTGGATGAATGCAGAACACACACTACTCATATTTTTGTGACCCCCCCCCCCACCCTGAAACGAATACATAAATATTTCTCAACTTATTCCAGTACTCTGACTTGGTACCAGCAAGATTTATACAATTCTGATTTATTACACTCACAAGCTAAACATTATCCCAGTGAAAAAGGCAACTTAGTGGTTCAGTTACTACAGGGGCTTCTTGAAGTAACACCAAGTCAAAAAAGGAGACAGCTGTATGACTTGAGAATACATTTTCTCGCTCTGCTAACATGATTTTTCCCAGCTTGCCTTAGTGAGAAAACAAGGTGAAAGAGCAGTTCAGGATTACTTTGAAAAGACAAGATTGCTGTATAATTAAATACTGTGGTCCTGTCAACATCACTTCTGGCTCAATGCTTCATGCAATTACCTACCCTCTTCTACTGTTGAATCCAGCTGGGTAACTTTGACAGCAAGGCGATCAATTCTGTCTTGCAGGGAATTTGCTCTAATGTAGAAGCTGTTGGCCTCATTAAACAATTCACCAAATATGTCTTCAGCATGTTTGCCTGCACAAGAAAATAGACAAGGGAAATCCCTTTGCTCAAGTCTTACAAAAAACAAGACAAATGGATTCAATATAAAGTCATTACACTAGAAGACAATAGCTGTAGGGTTATAAAAGCACGGTTTGTCATGCAGCAAGTTTTGGGCAAGAGATATTTACAAAAATCTCTAAATACCCCATAAATGCCACCTGAAATCTGTTCTCCTGGACATCTTGGTTAGTCTCCTGATAGTAACAGAGACTTTTAAACATTAATCCTTACGTATCTGAAGCACTGTCACTTGACACACACAAGTGATCATTAAAACAGCATCTGTGAAGGAAGATTTAATAAAATCCGTAACACAGGCACAGCATCAAAACAAAGGCAAAGTGAAACAGCAACAACCCAAACCCCAGGATCCTCACATGCAAGGCATCCACCTCTACAAATGCTCAGTGTGGACAGGGTGCTGTTACTGCAGTTAAGACAGCACTGACCACACTTCCCCATGGCCAGTCTGGACTTGATCTAACACTAAAAAATGAGCTGACAACCTTTTCAATCTCTCTTTTAGCTGCTGCACTTTCTCAATCACTATGAGAGCAAACAGTCCAGTTCAGATCCACAGCCTTGGGCCCCATCCTAAGTGCTAGAGTGAACTGAAAGGCCACATGATAAACCAAATCTCCTTTTGCTCTGCAGATTCCTGTGCATGCTACTCCTTTCCTAGACCTCTCACCTCCCAATGCACCAGACGTTTTCACCCACAGTTTGATTCTCCTTCAGTCCCTGTCCAAACCTCTCAACCATTCCAGATCAGAATTCCCATTTTAGCATTTCTCCCCTAGAATTTCCCCTATGCATTTCAGATTCCACCCCAAGTTCAGTGGTCTTGCAGAGTCACCTGATGGGAACCTACCTACTTGTGTTTCAGTCCCTCCTAACCAGATCCTGCTGCTTCCTTTAAGATCTCCCCCTCCACAATTTCTGCAGCTAACATCTCAACACATCCACACTCCATCAGTTCTCCATATAAAAACTACAATCCTGTCTCCTGCATTTAATCATTTGAAACAAAAACAATATTCAGAATTGAACTCTTCTTGTTATGACCTGCATTAAAACATGACTGAAGTGCAGAGGCAGAGTGGAGAGGGAAACTGTCTACCTGCTCCTCATCTCCCCCTCCAAAACACAAGTCACTCAAACACAGAATAGTTGAGGTAGAAAATCTTCGAGTCCAACTCCCTGCAATGCTTTAGAATCTGAGTCGAATTCGAGTGTTTTCTGCAGAAAAGTTTAAAGTTTGATTTTAAAAACTTGAAAAGGAAAGTGGCTGCCCCCTCAATCCCCCCTCTTCTTCCTTTCGCGATTTGCGGCGGCTTCTCTGCCTCTCTCCATCTTGGACTGCTCAGAGCTACATGACTGCCACTGAGAATGTTATCACTTCTCAAGATGAAGAAAATCCATGGCGAGTGGGAAGAGTTGCCTGGGAGACACTTTGAGTATTCTGAACTTTGAAGATTTATGAGCACGTCGGACAACCGCCGTGATTTGAGGGAGAGAAGTTACAATGAAGATAATACCGCGGACAGACGCAACGATGAAGACAATGATGATGTTTTGGACATTTTATGTCTCAGTACCGTGTAAGAGTACATGGTAACACTCCATATGTCTGTTTCTGTACTTTGTGGTGTTGGGTGCTTCTGATATGTGGTGGGGGAGAGCGAATTAAAACGTCTAGAGGTGGGGTGTGTGGGGCTCCAGACGAGGACCTCCACAACGCTGTACTGCAGCTTCAACCACTACACTCCCTCCTCAAGGCACAGTCAGACAGAACAGGTTACCCACAACTGTGTCTCGCTGGGTTTTGAGTAACTCCAAGGATGGAGGCTCCCTAAGTTCTCTTGGCAACCCAGGCCAGTGTTCAATCACCTTCCCAGCAGAATTACTCTCCAAGTGCTTCTCAGCAGCTAATTGAGATTCAGCTATAATCCCCATTTGATTTAGTTGCTGCAAATGAAGAGGTTGTTCCAAGCCATGGAACAAACAAGTTTTTGAAGTCTTCAGCTAAATAAAGCAGGTAGTACGTTCTTCAGCCATCAGCATTCAGAACTCAAAACATCAATAAATTTTAATGGATGTTAGTTTATGTTAATATATTAAAATCAGCCTGCTGAGCAAGGACCGCCACATCCTAGGATTAAACACATCACCCTTGAGATGTCAGGCAGACAGGTGCTTGTCAGTTATCTTTCAGGAAGCAAAATAAGCCATAGAGTTGATTTGTGGGAACATATTTTTTATATTGAATTTTGCCTCTTTTAAAAAGCACAAAAAACACCTGCTACTCTAAAAAAGTGAAAGATGGGTCGTCATTCTCCTGTCAGTAACGACCATGACTGGAAAAGCTATTTCTGATTAACAATATTCAGTTAAGTTTTAGAAATAAAGACATACTTTCCTAGCACTTGCTACGCTACCATCTTTTTAATCGGATTTTTAATACAGGAACAAGCACAAAAAACCTAGCTGCAGTGAGAAATGTTTATCTCTCCACTTTATTTTGGCACTCTAAGACAGTTATTTAAAAACATGAGATGCTTCCCAACACACAGGCAACCTAAATATTGATTCAAAAACCCCCAACAACCTACCAAAGGAATTATGCAGTCTTTCGTTCTAAGGCTCCTTCCAACTACAGAAGTAGTTAACGAGGAATTTAGTCACGATGCTGCATCACCACTTCCATGCTCTCAACAGGGTTTAATGTCAATGAACAGAAGCACTTCTTTGTACTTCCAGAGGTCATCTTCATAGAGCTGTGAGTTTGAGTGCTCACAACACAAATTTGTAAGCACTGTGACACTGAGAACTTCTTCCCAGTGAGGGTGACAGAGCACTGGAACAGGCTGCCCAGCGGGGTTGTGGAGTCTCCTTCACTGGAGATGTTTAAGACCCACCTGGACGTGTTCCTGTGTGACTTGGTCTGGGTGATCCTGCTCTGTCAGGGGGATTGGACTGGATGATCTTTTGAGGTCACTTCCAATCCCTAATGATTCTATGAAACACTGAAGCCACTGCCCCGAAGGTCTCTTTTGCCAGCAGTTAGAATGCTCAGTGTCGTAACAGAAGAATACAACAATGGTGCTGGCTTGTCTGAAGACCAGAAACCCAACAAGTGTTTCTTACTCTGGCTAGATTCCTTCGAATACACAAGACTAAAAAGCACAGCTTTCCCTTGAATTCCTTGTTCCACTGCAAAAGTGCATGAAAGAACTCACTGAAGTTAACAGAAAGACTTACAGTGCAATAACAGGGTTATTATTTTTCACACGATGAACTTGTATTATCAAAGAGAAAACACAGAGAACTGTCTGCACCTGGCTTCAGCTGTCAGTTCCACAAGACTCTAGAAGAACGATGACGTTAGGGCACTCCCCAAGGTAGCCAGCAACAAAAAAAAATCACAGAACTATTGAGGCTGGAAAAGACCTCTAAGATCATCAAGCCCAGCCCATGACCTAACATCACCACAATCTAGACCAGTCTGGCCTTAAACGCCTCCAGGATGAGGACTCCACAACCTCCCTGGGCAGTCCATTCCAGTGTCTGATCACCTTTTGTGTGAGGAAAGGCTTTCTAACATCCAGTGTAACCCTCTCCTGGTGCAGCTTCAGGCCCTGCCCTCACATTATGTCACCTGTTGCCTGGGAGAAGAGCCCAACCTCCACTTGACTACAACCTCTCTTCAGGTAGTTACAGAAAGAGAAGGTCCCCCCTGAGCCTCCTCTTCTCCAGGCTAAACACCCCCAGCTCATTCTGCCTCCCTTCTTCAGACTTTCCCTCCAGTCCCTTCCCCAGCCTCATTGCTCCTCTGGACCTGCTCCAGCCCCTCAGTTTCTCTTTCTTAAAGTGAGGGGCCCAGAAATGCCCCCAGTACTAGATGAAAGGCCTCCCCAGTGCCCAGTACAGGGGGTCAATGATGTCCCTAGTCTTAGAGTCCCTGTCTTAGAGAAAAGTGCTCAGTCTCATACAGAACTCAGCTTGCTTTGCCTGTGCTCCAAACCCTCTGGCTGCAACAAGCCCAAATGTGAAGAAGCAATGGTAAAAAGCTCCACAGAGAGCACACTCCCTTTGGATAGGAACCTGCTCTGTCTCCTGAAAGTGGCAGAGGCAGAAGCAAGCCAGATTTGTATGCAGCACCACAGACATGCCAGGTTTTTTAATCCACAAACTCACAGTGCACATTGAAAAACAGTGTGACTGCAAGACAGACCTGTACTTGCTCTTTCTGTGCTTCAAGCTGTGGGAGCACCAAGAGCTCTGATGTTGTCAGCAGGACCTACTGCACTAGCTTCACAGCATGGTGTTTTTCTGTGATCATTTCCTTGCTCCTAGGTGGCTCGAAACACAGGTAAAACAAATGCTGTCTTGTAGAAATAGCCCTCTGCAATCACGACAGATTTTGGACTGTGGGTGAGCTTCACGGTAGACTTCATCCATTAAATACCACATATGAACTACCATGTACGCCATCAACTGAACCACATCCAAGTGGAGAGCTACGACAAGTGATGCTCCTCGGAGGCTAGTACTTGAATCAGTGCTGTTTAACGACTCTGTTAGGAACATCAACTTCAAATTGAGTGATCTCTCAGCCAGGTTTCTGATGAAGCCAAACCATGTGGTGCTGCCGACAAGCTAGAAGGACAGGATAACATCCAGAAGGACTTGAACAGGCTTCAGAGGTGGTAGGTCCATGTGAATCCTCACAAAGTTCAACAAGGACACAAGCAAGGTCCTGCAGGTTGGTCAGGGCATTCCCAAGCACAGATACAGGCTGGGCAATGAGTGGATTGAGAGCAGCCCTGTGGAGAAGAACTTGGGGGCAGCCTGTTCTTCCTGACACCCACCCTTTCCATATTTATAAACATTAATGGGGTCACCCCTCAGTCCCCTTTTCTCCAAGCTCAAGAGACCCAGCTCCCTCAGCCTTTCCTCATCCAAGAGATGTTCCACTCCCTTCATCTTCTTGGTGGCTCTGCCCTGGACTCTCTCAAGCAGTTCTGCGTTCGTCTTGAACTGAGGTGCCCAGAACTGGACGCAATATTCCAGATGTGGTTCATTCCATAGGATGAGTCAAACAGACCTCCAGCTCAAAAAAATTCAGAAATCCCTGACTACTGGAAAGAAGAAACACTCCTGTGCTTCTTATAATCCTTCCCTAAGCACGGTCTGTTTCCTATCATAACAAATGTAACACCAGATTTAGTAGGACTCACACTCTAAACTCCAAAGAGACTTTCACATTCTTAAACCACTTCCATTTACAAAGTGAAAAAAACAGATGAAGCAGTAATTTCTTCTCTAGGATGAGAGCTATCAGCACAAATAACAGCTGCTGATTGTTAAATACTCTATGAAGAAATCTTTTTTCTCATTCATTAAGAAACATTATTCTTCATTCAAACACTGCAGGCATGCTTCTAGGATTGCTAGTTGTGCTGTAAACTGACAGGTGCACTGCGTAGGCTCCTCTGCACGGAGCTGGTGCTTGTCTCAACAGTAGAGCCTACAGGTTTGTTCTGTGAATGCCATTCTTTTAACATGTGTCCACAATTTTACTCATATTAGTTCATACAGAATCACAAAACAGGCAAGTCTTAAACATCTCCAGAGAAGGAGACTCCACAGCTCCCCTGGGCAGCCCCTTCCAGTGCTCTGTCACACTCACCATGAAGAAGTTCCTTCTCACATTGATGTGGAACCTCCTGTGTTCCAGCTGACACCCATTGCCCCTTGTCCTACCACTGGATGACACTGTGCAGAGCCTGGATCCATTCTCCTGACACCTGCCCTGTCCATATTTATCAACACTAATGTGGTCACCATCTCTTAGACTCCTTTTTTCCCAAGCTCAAGAGACCCAGCTCCTCAACCTTTCCTCATCAGGGAGATGTTCCACTCCCTTCATCTTCTTTGTGGCTCTGCACTAGACTCTGTCAAGCAGTTCCCTGTCCTCCTTAAAGTGAGGTGCCCAAAACTGGACAACATATTCCACATGTGGTCTCATCAGGGCAGAGTAGATGGGGAAGAGAACCTCTCAATCTACTAACCACTTCACTTCTAATCCACCCCAGGATGTCATTAATACAACACAGACATTCATAAAGAAAAGACTAAAGAAGAAAAAGTAGCACATTAAGACAGGAATCTCAGTCAAATATGTCCTTTGATGCAAAAGGGTAGAAGATTTTGTTGGCTTCATCTGAAAGCCAAGACTAACTCAAGTACCAGTCTTGTTTCTTTCACCAGTTTCTCTCATCCTAGAAAAATTTCTGGTTTTCTACACCACAGCTCTTTGGTTGGTTTTTTTTACACTTGTTTGGTTTGGAGATTTTTGTGGTTGGGTCCTTATTTCCTCCCCACTTACAAATCTTAACCACTTTTTGTGTAAACTAGAAAATACAGAAGAGTCTAAAAGCAATGGAGTAATAGAGGATCATTCACGTTGTAAAAGACACTTGGGATCATCGAGCCCAACCATCAACCCTACTCAGCAAGTTCTCCCCTAAACTAGATCCCCAAACACTACATCTAAGTGACTTTTAAACACAGCCAGGGAAGGGACTCAGCCACCACCCTCTGCAGCCCAGTCCACTGCCTGACCACTCTCTCCATTAAGAATTTCGTCCTGATGTCCAGTCTAAACCTTCACTGTTGAAGCCTGAAGCCCTTCCCTCTGCTTCTGACCTGTGAGAAGAGCCCAGCACCAACATCTCTGGAGTGTCCTTTCAGATAGTTGTAGAGAGCAATGAGATCTCCCCTCAGCCTCCTCTTCTTCAAACTAAAAAGCCCCAACTCTCTCCACCTCTCCTAATCGGATTGATTCTCCATGACCTTCACCAGCTTCACTGCCCTCCTCTGCCCTCGCTCCAGCACCTCAGTGCGTCCCTTGTACTGAGGTGCCCAAAACTGGACCCGGTACTCAAGGTGTGGCCTCACCAGCGCTCACATTACTCTCTAACAAGTGGCAGTGACTCATATCACAGTCTTGCTATTTCAAACAAGCTATCTCAAAATGTTGTATTTACTTGGTTTCACATCAGAAATGAAATGCTTGCAGGAAGTTACAGATACTCACTTAGGCTGCTTAGCTGGCGTATGATAGCAGCAAGGGTGCTATTTGTTACACATTCCAGTTCACTAGTAATTCCCTCTGGCAGGGCTCCTCGGCAAAGATGCCGCGGTTCGATGTTCCTTTTCACCAACGGCATGGCTCGCAACCTGGAATTTACAGAAAGATACAGATTACATTTACAAAAACATTAGAGCTTCCAATGTGCACAGCACACAGTCAGTTCTTTCTACAAAATATACTTCACCTTTCTTCTTCTGAAGGACTTCATTCAGGCCTCCTGCCTTAAGATACTGCACAGTTCCCACCAAGGCACTGGCCTTGTGCACTCAAGCCAGAGCATAACAAGAGCAATGCACATCATAGAATAGTTGGAAGAGACCTTTCAGATCAAGTCCAACCATTGACCCAGCACTGCCAAGTCACCACAAAATCATGTCCCTCAGCATGACATTTACAAGTCTCTTAAAATACTTTAGGGGATATAGTGACTCCACTTCCTCCCTAGGCAACCTGCTCAATGTCTGCTAAGCCCTTCAATGAAGGAATTCTTCCTTATATCCAGCCTAAACCTCTCCTGGCACAAATGGAAGCCGTTTCCTCTAGTCCTATCAATTCCTAGTAGGGAGACGAGACTTACTCCCTCCTCACTCCAGCATTCTTTCAAGTAGTTGTAGGGATCAAGATGATCTTCCTTGAGCATCCTTTTCCCAGGCTAAGTAAACCCACTTCCCTCAGCTGCTCCTCTTAGGACCTGTGGTCCAGACCCTTCACCAGTTCAGCTACCCCTTCTCTGGACAGCAGGGATGTGAGAGCAGGGATGCCCAATGGGACACAATTCCCCCTAGAAGGAACACGAGAGTGTAGAAGATAAAATGTTCTTCAGCAGTTTTCTTTAAAGAGGCATTAACCCACTTATGAGTCCATCTGATTAGCTTTTTCCAAACACTGACAATTCACACGTCCAAACGTTACTAGTGTTCAAAGACCATCTGGCATGGAAATTTCCTGACTTACAGCACTCACAGATTCACAGAAGATTAGGGATTGGAAGGGACCTCAAAAGATCACCCAGTCCAATCCCACTGCCACAGCAGGATCCCCTAGATCCAGTCACACAGGAACATCTCCAGGCCGGATTTAAATGTCTCCAGAGAAGGAGACTCCACAACCTCCCTGGGCAGCCCCTTCCAGTGCTCTGTCACCCTCACTGCAAAGAAGTTCCTTCTCAGATTACTTAAGACAAGTTCATTTGGAAAAGACTGGAAATTTCTTTGTTATACACTACAGTAATTACAGTAACCTTTCAATTCCTTTAATTAAAATCACATTAATAAATCACAAAGACCTTTGGCTCTTTAAATGTCGCGTAGTAATGTTTTCAATGACTTCCCTCCCTAGAGAGGGAAGTCACTGAACTTCCCCAGAGCCATTTAAAACACGTTTCCCCCAAGAACATTTTTTTTTTAAATGAAAAGCTTCAGTAATTAGCAACAAGGAAATTATTTAACTGCAATCACATTTCAGTACAGACCTGCAAGAAATAAGTTCACAGCTTCTAACTGGTAGTCCAAATTACATCTTTCTTAATACAAGATGGTTTGAGTAATTATATTTGAGTAGTAATAATATGAGTAATATTTGAGTAATAATATCTGAGCAGCCTGAATTTAAGGCCAGCTGAGCCTGACAAATTTTGAACACCCCCAGCAGTAAGACAGGAACAAGTTTTATATTCAGATTAGAGCAAAAAGCTGCTTGTTGCTGCGCCGATTTCCTACTCCTCTACAAACAGATGCATTTTAAAAGATCACTGAAAATCTGATGCAGTTCACTAAACTTCATGAAATCAGTATAAATCTGGAAGTTCATAATGACTGAAGAGCAGTATCACGCTTGAAGCAGGGTATCACACTGCAACCATGAAATGAAAGTTGTTATGAGCAATTGTTCCACTGTGAAATAAAATGTTCATATTCAATTACTGAGGAGGAAATTAATGGGAGCCTAAATCAGTGCCAAAATAGCCAATCCCAAATGTTAGGATTAGCCCAACATAGAAGCTACAAAAGTTGTTCTCCATAACATTAACACCACTGTGGTACAAACTGAAGGTACAAACTGAAGGCATAAAGAGGGACCCCGACAGAACTGGTGAAATAATGGTGGGCAATTAGAAACCTCAAAATTGCCTTTTCTTAAAACTTTATTTTTATCTATGATTCATCAATTCAACACCCAGGTGAACGACAGGGTTTGTGGGGTTTAGTTTGTTTGATCTTTCAAGAGAATTACCAATTACATCACAGAATCACAGAGCATTAGGGATTGGAAGGGACCCCGAAAGATCATCCAGTCCAATGCCCCTGCCACAGCAGGATCCCCTAGATCCAGTCACACAGGAACATGGCCAGGTGGGTTTTAAATGTCTCCAGAGGAGGAGACTCCACAACTCCCTGGGCAGCCTATTTTACTACTTATGTTCATACTCTCAACTTTTTTTTTTTAAACACATCTTACTTAAACTCTTCTATCAGAAGACCAGCAGAATAAAGCCTGGTTACCCGCAGCACTCTGTGTAGCATCCTCAGAGCTGGTACTCACTTAGCTTTTGCAGTTTATCTGACTTTTCCCCACCACGCCATGCAACACACTGGAACCACTCAGAAGCTGGCTGCATGTTCCTTGGCTAATTGCCTGATACCTCTTGGAAGACCTTCCAACACTGAATATGATACAAATGCCTTCACTAAAAGCACACATTTAAGTCTCTTCTCCACATGATGTTCCTCCTCACAGAATAATCATGGTTGGAAAGGACCAACTACGTCCTTTTCAACCAAAGTTGGAAAGTCCAAGTGAGTCCAACCAGACCCACAACAACAAAAAAACCTCAGTACCTGAAGACCTCATTGATCCACAAGCACAAACTAACCCCCTCTGTGCTGACACTAGAGCAGGGTGTGAAGCACCATAGCTACAGGGTTCTTAAATGCCTCCAGGGATGAGGACTCAACCACCTCCCAGGGAAGGCCCTTCCATTGCCTCACCACTCTGTCAAGAATTTTATCCTCATATCCAACGCAGACCTCCCCTGGCTCAACTTCAGACCATTGCCCCCAGTCTTCTTATTAGTTACTAAGGAGAAGAGGCCAACACGCACATCTCTACAAACTCCTTTCAGGTAGTTGTAGAGAGCAATGAGGTCCCCTCTTCAGCTTCCTCTTCTCCAAACTAAACCTGCCCAGCTTCCTCAGCCTCTCCTCATAGGACTGGTTCTCTAAACCCCTCATGACCTTGGTAGCTCTCCTCTGGACACCTTCCAGCATCTCCATATCTTTCCTATCATGAGGGGCCCAGAACTGAACACAGTGCTCAACATGAGCCTAATAAGGGCCAAGTATAAGGGCACCATAACTTCCCTTCTCCTGCTGACCTCACTACAAAAGCTAATTTGAAGAAGACACTCAACTGTTGGTCTGCATTTTTAATGTTTTCAGCCATTCTTTTTGAAGTGGTCCAACACATTCAAGAGCTACAAGGTCAGACAGAGTGATGCAAAACATGACTTGCTTTCAAGAGCAGGCAAAAAACACACAGCAGTGCTGAAGAGCAGGTGGCAGCAAACAAACTTTAATCCTTGAAGGCATGATTTATATTTTTATGTATCCATCACATTTCAGTGTGAAGTTTATTTCCAGAAGAGAAACTAAACACTGATGAGTAAATATATGCAACAGATCAAGGAATGCATTAGGTGCTCCTGATCAGAGGGGGAAAAGTGCCTGCAATTACAATTTTGATCTAATAACCCTTCAACTACCTGAACCAAACACTTGCAAGCCTATTCACCTACTACTTCAGCTACATTAATAAGCTTAAAAGCTCTTATTACTCTGTGTCCTTGTCACTAATCATAGAATTATTAAAGCTAGAAAGGACGTCCAGGATCATCAAGCCCAGCCCTCAGCCCAATAGCTCCCTATCCCCAACACCATAACCTCAAGTGCTCTAGCTACTCAGTTTTTAAACACCTCCATCACCTCCCTGCACAGCCTGGTCCACTGTCTCAGGGAAGAACTTCTTCCTAAGATCAAATCTAAACCTCCCCTGATGAGGCTATTGAGGCTATTTCCCCTCATCCTATCAGTAATTTGTGAGAAGAGACCAGCACCAGCCTCACTACAACTTCCTTGTGGTAGTTGTAGAGAGCAATAAGGTCTCCTCTCAGCCTCTTCTTCTCTGGACTAAATAAGCCCTGTTCCCTCAGCCACTCTTCATAGGGCCTGTTTGCCAGCCCTCTCCCCAGCCTCACTGACCTTCTCTGGCCCCCATCCAGTCCCTCAATGTCCTTCTTATCCTGTGGCACCCAAAATCAGATTGAGTACTCACGGTGCAGTCTCACGAGTGCAGAGTAGTACAGAGGCACCAACATCTCCCCATTCTTGCTGGTTACCAATGATAAGATGAGGGGAAATGGCCTCCAGTTATGTCAAAGGAGGTTTAGATTTGATCTTCGGAAGAAGTTCTTTCCTGAGAGAGTGGTTGGGCACTGGAATAGGCTGCTCAGAGAGGTAGAGTTTTTAAAACACCCTGGAGGTGTTTTAAAAATGAGTAGAAAAGAGCACTTGATGCCATGGTCTAGGGGTTAGGGAGATACTGTGATGAAGCCTGGACTTGATGATCCTGGGGGTCCTTTCCAGCCACAAAGATTCTATGATTGGGACCAATCACAGCTGATCATCTTACCCCTGCTAAGTACACCATACACTGGAGGGTAAGATAAATGGCTGTAACTCCACTCCCTGCATGGAGCCACCTATACTTAACACGGTTGGCTTCGAAGCACCAGCTGCCCTGGCACAAGAGCTGGAGGACCCAGAAAGATGCTATACTGCATGCATATAACTAGCTGCACTACTAACATATGAGATGTCACTAGCATCAGAACAGAAGAACGGGAGCTGAAGTCAACGCAGGAAGAAGGCTAAGAGGGCGAGATGTTGCTCAACATCTCACCAAGTCCATGTGAACCTCACTGGATGTGCATCAGATTCAACATCTGGACAGACTGAACTCATGACTCAAGCACAAACAGGCGCTGCTCTCCAAACCCTGCTGGCATCAGTAACTGCACAGCTGACCTAACTCAATTTCCATGCACATTCTGAAAGGACAGAACATCAGAAGCCTGAATTAGCTCAGACAGGCCCATTAAAAAGTCACATTAGGCATGCTCCCTCAGTACTCTCCCTTTTTCTTCTATTTACTGTCCCCCCGCCCCCAACAACTTGCATAACCACATTTTGTTTTAAATTTAGAAGGCACTTATCCCAGCAGTTATCACTGCAGAAGCAAGTGGGGTACAAAAAGAGATAAATGAAGCACTTTTGCTTTGCTTTCCATGCTTCCCCTGCAGTGGTGTGAGTACTGCCCCAGGTCAGCTCAGACCGCCTTCCTCTGCACAACGGAGCATGTACAAAGTTTGACACTGCCTTGGCAAGTCAGATTTCTTTCAAAATCGAGTAGAAAGCTGATGTACAATAACAAGCATGAAGGACGACCAACACAATCTTTCCAAACAACAGCAGAGCATGACTACTGTAAGAAACAAACTGGATTTTCAAGCATTTGAGTCACTGGCAAAAAAATCAAAGCACCAGCTGCTCTCCAAACCTGCCTTTTGCCCTTTCACATCCCCCCAAAAGGCACTGCAGTTTACTCTGTCACTAAAAATAGCACGAAAGAACCACGAAATTAAGTCACATGTAAGTTGTCTCCATATTCACGAGTACCAGGAACTGAAAGCCAATTCATTATGAAGCCACTCCACTTGTGACTGCTTCCTTTACACTTTCTCAAACACATTGTTCAATCCCTCTTTTTAAACTCTTCAGAAGTTTCTTCTTCTATCCTCTAGTGAAATACAACAAAGCTGAACGTTTTTACCATGAAAAAGAGCTTTCCATACACCCATCCTAAATTCTGCCTGCGTGTATTGTATTATTTTCACGGAGCTTTAGAGCTTTTCACTGATGAAAGTCACAGACCTCTATAAAAAACCAAACCTACCAGAATTCTCCTTCTATGGTGAAGAAAAGCAAGAGATGGACTGAATATGCAGCTTGTCATAAGCAATACAGCAGATGGGATTCGATTCAGAATGAAGCACCTAAATGTCTACGACTACATATACATGAGCTCAGCGTCTGAGTTCCTCTTGAGAGGCCAGCAGAAGCATAAGGAGCAATTAAATCACTCTATCTCTTGATAGGCAGATACAAGAATGAAGCAGGGAGCTCAAATACCTCTAGGCATCTGAATCTAGACCTGAATGCCACCTCATCAAAGCCAGAGAAATACTGCTTGTTTCCTCACCTCTAGCCCCACAAGGGCATTACACTACCTCCTTGTGGAATATTGTGTCCAGTTCTGGGCCCCTCAGTTGCAGTACCCAAACAGACCAAAATCAACAAGTCCAGACTATCACTACACTTATTAACAATTCTATATAAATCACATTCTCTGCCTGCTTTTCATATTCGTGTGGATAATGCAACCACACTTGCAATGATGACAACACACTTTGTTGCTCTGCATTGAACGACCAGCCCCCAGTTTAATGCATCAACAAAAGACGCCGACACGTTAATCTTGTTCTTAGCATGATGGCTGCTCATCCTGCTCCCTTCCAGATGGCTCGGTGTGCAAGGGATGGCAGGACGAGGAAGAAGGAACATTCCATACTGTTCTGAACATCTGTTCTGTGTGTTTATGCATTAAAAAAATGGAACAAACACCACACTACTGCCTCTATCAGTGCTATTATTTCAACCTAACAGGCTAATACAACATATAACATAAAGGTTATGCCTGTACAAAGGAAAGAAAAGAAGTCTTTTGAGACACATAGGAGCATCTGTTTAGTTTTTGCTCTCCTAAGAATGGACTTGTTGCAGTAAGCACATAATGCTGCTCTGAAAAGCTTTTCTTCCCTATGACCCTTCTTGAAATCTGTATTATACTCTCATGAATTTATTATCATCCCTTCTCTTTCCTATTCAAGCAAATGGAAACTGAATCACCATTTGTTTCCCTTTAGCTTTATTTGCCTTAACTGAAAAGACACACTAGATGTTTGTCTGAGCTTGTTTAAGCTCTGAATAGTTTTGCACAGCAATTCAAAACAAGTTTGCCTTGTGCACATGCAGGAACAGCAGTGGTTTGTTGGTTTGTAAGAAGAGCTGAAAGAAAGAAATAAAAAGATAAATTATAACATTCACCTCCCAAACAACATTTACTCTTTAAAAATACCATCTCTTGAAAAGAAGCACTCAGGCAGAGTGAGACGGAACTCAGCGTGGAGTTAAGAAAGAGGAGGAAGCAGCAGCTTTGTCCTACAGCTCAGGAAAAGAGACTTAGATTGATCATCCCCCGCTTTTGTAGCATCTTGACATGTGCAAACCATACGGCTAATGAATTATTCAACCCTTCCTACTCTGAACACCCAAATACCACACGTACGAAACTCCCAAGTACTGAAGCACTGATCAGAGTGTCCTGTAAAGTCTGATTTTCTTTTGACCTTCAGGACCTAAGTGGTAACACTGGATGAGGCCAAAAGAAGCAAAATGACACAGCAGCAGAGAGCCAGTTATAAGGCCAAACTAATTAGATCAGGAACAGCCGTCCACTAGGAGCTCAAAACACTTCCAGATGTCCTCAAGCTTAGACCTTTTCAGATCTGAATGCAGAGCTGGTTGTATAGACAGGGCCACAGTTCTCACTCCCACAGACAAACTCAGCAGCCCAAATACACAGGAAAGTGTGGTTGTGAAAGAGCAACCTGTAGACAAGTACTGCAGACAAAATGAATTAGCCTTAAAGTAAATCATGGTTCAAACATCTCGCTGTGCAGTCACAACGTTAGTGATTCCCATCCACTTAGCATTTTTTTATGCTTCTGGCATAATAACAGAACATTAGGAATTGGAAGGGACTTTGAAAGATCATCTAGACCGAGACCCTCGCCACAGCAGGATCACCTAGATCCAGTCGCACAGGAACATATCCAAGTGGGTTTATACAAAAATAAAACCAAGAAGAACTGCTATTTAACAAATACTATTATTTAATTAACAATCAATCATACTAAAACATTGCCCACAGAAAGGAAGTTTATTTCTTGTTTGCCACCTGCCTGATCCAGGATGTTTTTGGACTACAGCCCAAAATGCATCGTTACTCTCAAACACAGATTCATTTTTCACTCATCTAACAATTAAAATCATAGAATCATTCAGATTGGAAATGACCCTTGGGATCATTGATTCCAACCATCAATCCTACTCTCCGAGGTCACCCCTAAACCACAGCCCCCAACACTACATCTAAGCGACTTTTAAACACAGCCAAGGATGGGTACTCAACCACCACCACCACCCTGGGCAGCCCAGTCCAGTGCCTGCCCACTCTCCCCATTAAGAATTTCTTCCTGATGTCCAGTCTAAGCCTCCCCTGTTGAAGCCCTTCCCTCTGGTTCTGCCACTAATGACCTGTGAGAAGAGACCAGCACCAACATCTCTACAATGTCCTTTCAGACAGCTGTAGAGAGTGATGAGGTCTCCTTTTAGCCTCCTCTTCCTCAAACTAAACAGCTCCAATTCTCTCAATCTCTCCTCATCAGATTTATTCTCCAGGCCCTTCACTGGCAAAACGAGAAAGCAGAGCATCGTTTAATTTTCCAATTTACTCTAAAATGGAGTGACTACATCAAGTGTGATTCTTTCAGTATGGTTGTGTGAATGATGGCCTTACACCTCTTAAAATGCTTGCTTTATATCTAGTCTGGCTATCTAACACACATTCTTCTAATAGTCCACCTTCTGGAAAGTCAGATTTTATCTACATTCTCGAAATGGAAGAATTCTGTAACACAAGAATCATTGCTCCATGATATTTTAGAGTCACTTTAGACAATTTCACAGCGGAACAGAGCATTAAAAGTTTGCAACTGTAAACAACATCCGGACGACTACAGCAACGCGCAAAGAGCTCCTGGAGACCATTTAGAACACTTCTAGCCCAGCCTTCTCCTTTACAAACAGCAAGTGTTATCAGAAGCAAATGCCTTGATTATAAGAAAACTCAAGTTGCAGCCAGGCTGTGCTGACTTACACTGATCCCATTTAACAGAGCCTTAGTGGATTTTTCAAGTGCTAGAAATAAGCGTCTGGGTCACAGCCCTTGTGACAAAGGCTGCCCGGTAAGGCTCAGGAGCTCGCCCGCAGTGAGAACATACCGTTCAGATCCTCAAATGACCTCCAGCTAAATCAGAAGCAAATGAGCAGGACTGTTTCTCAGAACTTGAATTAACCCTAAATTGGAGGGGAAAGTACGAAAGGGCTCCACTTCACATCCAGTGACATCCATTTCATGGCAATACAGAATTGTACGCATTGCCATTCCTGATCTCCCTTACCCAGTTTTTACCATTCCATCCTTTCAGAGCAGCATTTCTCAGAAGAAAATTAAATCGAGTCTGTTCTTAAACTCTTGCCCACAGCTGTTGATCTCAAATGTCTGAAGAAAGTGTTAAGTTTTGTCATAGAGTTCAGTTAATCCAAGAATCTAAAATGTCAGAGAGCTGTCGGGTTTTACAACTCTTTCTATACCAAAAAACCTTATAAAAAACCCACACAGGCACATTTACAGGTACAGAAAAGCACACATTTTCTGTACGTAAGCACACACTTTTATCTTATACATATAAATGTGGTGAGACCACATCTGGAATGTTGTGTCCAGTTGTGGGCCACTCGGTTCCAGAAGGACACAAAATTGCTTGAAAGAGCCATGAAGATGATGAAGGGAGTGGAACATCTCCCTGAAGAGGAAAGGCTGAGGGAGCTGGGTCTCCTGAGCTTGGAAAAGAGAGACTGAAGGGTGACCTCATTAATGTTGATGAATATGGAAAGGGTGGGTGTCAGGAGGATGGAGCCAGGCTCTGCTCAGGGGCATCTAATGATAAGACGAGGGGCAGTGGGTGACAGCTGAAACAGAGGAGGTTCCACATCAAGATGACAATGAACTTCACAGTGAGGGTGACGGAGCACTGGAACAGGCTGCCCATGTTGTTTTCTTCTCTGGAGATGTTTAAAACCTGCCTGGGTATGTTCCTGTGTGACTTGGTCTAGTGATCCTGCTGTGGCAGGGGGATTGGACTAGATGATCTCTCAAGGTCCTTTCCAATCCCCAATGTTCTGTGATATAGGTATGACACCGCACGACGACGAAAGAGAACAGCGTAAGCCAAATGGCAAAACAAAAACACTTTGTACCATGACAACTCAGCATTAATCTTTGTCCTAATTGCAATCCCAGTTCTCACCAGCCAGGAAAGACTTTGCCACTGGGAAACAACTGCAATAATACTTTTTCAGGATACCATGGTGTATTGTGCTCTTTAAAACACCCTGTGGCCATGGAACTTCAGTGTCCACCTTAACAACCAGGTTCTTGGTGAGAGCAGCAGGAATTCCATGGCATGGGTCAGGTCATACACACACAGGTGTTCAAGATGTCAATGCAATATAAAATAAAACAACAGCCCCTAGAATTCCTCATAGTGGACATTCCCACCCATCTATGCCATGGAATTTCAGGAGGAAACTCAGGATTTCCCTAATTCTCCTGATGATGACAACTACCGAGACTTCACTTTGCTGTTATCACAGAACTCTGGCAGTGGCAGCCAGCCTATGTGGGGGGAAACACAGATTTATTTGGGGTGTGCTTTAAGGAAAAACTGAACAAAATATTGTGTGTTCAGATCCAACAGCTGAGTGAATCAACATCAAAATTCCCAACTACTTCATTCTGAGCCAAGCATGCCATCTGTTGCCATGAAGTCCATCCTCTGGTGGCTACCGTGCTACAGCTTTATCACAAAGTGCTGTGCAACCAAGGAATGGAGCATAAACCACAGAGATACTATGAATGACAGAGTGCAACACCCAAGACAGTAGCAAAAAAGAATCAAACATCAACAGCCCACCACATAAAAAAAACCCACCACAGAGCACAAGCAGCCTTGTTAAGGCCCAACACTAATGCAGCCACTGTTCTACAGCTTTGCGTGCTGTGGTTATTTCACTCTGGTGCCTAAGGGAGACTGAGCTCTGATGAGAGGCTTTCCCAGGGTGGGATGTTTCCTACCTGCACTAGATGACCTTTAAGGCCCCTTCTAACCCAAACAATTCTATGTTATATGTTATCACAGCCTCGGTATGGTATCTTGAGCGCTAGGGACATGGTTTAGCAGTGGGCTTGGTCCAGTTAGGTTAGTGCTTGGACTCTATGATCTTACTGATCTTTTCAAACCTAGATGATTCTGTGATTCTACTCTGATTCTGTGATCCCTACCAAGTACTTCTATCAAGTAATCACCGAGTGGTACAGGTTTGTGTGGACTTTTGGAGATCATATAGTCCAACACCTCTGCCAGAGCAGGATCCTCTAGAGGACACTGCGTCAGAACACATCCAGGTAGGTTTCGGATGTCTCCAGAGAAAGGCTGCTCAACCTCTCCGGGATATGTGCCAGTGCTCTAACCCTCACCACGAACAAGTTTTTCTTTATGTTTAAATTGAATCTTCCATGTTCCAGTTTGTTCCCTAACCCCCTGTCCCACTGCTGGCCACTGCCAAGAAGAGGCTGGTCCTATAACTTTCCTCTCTTTCTTCCATTTGGTTAACAACTTCAAATTAATCACAGCAACCATTCATGTTTGAAGCACAAGGGATTAGCAATTCCTATTTAATTTTCCAGTTCATAACATAAAAGTTACTCAGGGCACAGCAGAACATCCAGTTATCAGAGATACAGAATCACAGAGTGTTAGGGACTGGAAAGGACCTCGAAAGATCATCCAGTCCAATCCCCCTGCCACAGCAGGATCACCATGATCAAGTGGCACAGAACATGTCCAGGTGGGTTTTAAACATCTCCAGAGAAGGAGACTCCACAACCACCCTGGGAATCTCCATACACCCCAGCAACTGAATCGCAAGCAAGAAAGACAGAGCCCAGCAGAAATCAAGATGGCTCCTATTCCTTTTCCTGGCTTTATCAATGCTGTTTAAATGTTGTTTAAATTAAGTTACACAGACAGATATCCATTTATACCTTTCCTCAGAAACAGAACACCCCCAGAAATAATGCTGCAGTGAAAAAATGAAGTGTGAATACACCTGACATGTTCAGTATGTTATTAATACACAAAAGCACAACAAGCTGAAAGCAGCTACATCATCTCAAACATAAAACAGTTCCCCTTGGTGTTTCTGGCTCTTTTATGACTGCTCCTCCCTTTTACTAGCCTGACAAACTCAGACGATTAGGTTCTGCCCACCGTTAACCTCATAATAATTCAATCCTTGTCTCAGTTTTCTCTTCCTTTGCTCCCTCTTCAGGGTGGGGGAGAAGAGAGGGAGTATTAAATAAAGCCTAAAAATCAATGTCAGGCATTAGCACAAGTAACATGTTTTGATAAAGTTGGCTTACAAAAACCTTATTTGCAGCATTAAAGAGATATATCCTCGTTACACATGCAGGAACTCCCATTACAAGACAAGCTACTGTAAAACCAGTGTGACTCTCAGACTGAACACAGCAGTTAGCCATCTCTAAAAATCCCTTTTCAAGACTTAAAGGCTGAAAAGTTGTGTTCCAAGAAATCTGGCATCGAATCAACAGATCTCCATGGAGCTGGCAGGGTAGAAGTGCTCCAGAAATCAGCTTCAAAGGAAAAAAGAAAAGCATTCTTACACGTAGAATCAATCACTAAGAAGAGGTCTAAGCACCTTCTTTTTCCCCCCAGCTAAAATCATCATAATCTTAACTAAAATGATCAAGGATGCAGAGGCTACCAGTGATCACACTACATTTATAACATCTGCTTTCCTCTAGCTTTTCAAATCAAATATCCTTTGTGGAACCTTTTGAAAACACAAGTCTTTCTGTCTTCCTGTGCATATGCCTTGAAGATGTAGAAGTAGCTGTGTTTTTCAGCATCTGTGAGATTTCAGATCCTATCATTGAGCATTTGGAAGCATCATCCAGACTTGCAGCTATCTCTAGCTGTAATTCTCCTCTTTCAGCCAGTGCCAAGTGTGGGTGAATGCCAAGCATGTGTTGGGAGGAAGAAGTGTATTATAGTATTACTAGCACACTAAAAGCAGAACTGAACAAAACACATGGAAACCACAAAAAAGAGAGCAACACCATCCATCAGAGGTTTTCCGCTTATGGACCTCTGGGGATGATTAAAGACTTCAAAAGAAATTAAGAAAACATTAACTAAGGTTAAAGATTGCTTTTGCAAGCTGTGTGGTACAGCAGGAACACTGGAACAGGCTGGCCAGTTGGGTTGTGAAGTGTTCTTCTCTGGAGACATTTAAAACCAACCTGGGTATGTTCCTGCGAGCCTCGATCTAGGTGATCCTGCTGTGGCAGGGGTTGGACTAGATAATCTTTGGAGGTCCTTTCCAATCCCTAATGTTCTGTGATACTGAGAACACTCAACCTGCTTTAAAAAAACCCTAATGAAACATTTAAAAATAATCAAACAACAGAAACAGGACAGAGGCATTTGAACGACCGATTACAGCACTTAGCCACGCTTCTGAATAGCTATTTAATAGAGCACAGTAACTGGACCTGAAAGATTGGTAATTGATTTCTACAGGAAATGGCATCTAAATGGTCCTAGAAAGAGGATTTAAGTCACAGAACATCCAGAGTTAGAAGAGACTCACAAGGATAAAATCCAACACCAGACTCCACACAGGGAAGCCTAAAAGTTAAACCAAATACCCAAGAGTACTGCCCAAATGCTTCTTGAACTCTGAATGGCCTGGGGCTGTAACCACTTCCCTGCAGAGTTTGTTCCAGTGCCTGACCACAGCAACCAGTGAAGAGCTTTTCTCTTACTATCCATTCTGCACTTGCCCTGATGCAGTTTTAAGTCAATCCCTCGTGTTCTCTCACCAGACCCCAGAAAGAATAGATCAGCAACTTCTCTTCCACGTCCCATCGTGAGGAAGTTGCAGACAGAGATGACATCATCCTTCAGTCCCCTCTTCTCCAAGTTGAACAAACCTAATAACCTCAGCCGTTCCTCCTAAATCATGCCCTTGAGTCCCAGTCTGCCTTATTGTTAGGAATATAGACCTATGACTAAAGAGTTCAGAGCTGCTGTAATTTTCTGTCACTGTCTGTAGCTACATTTCCCAAAATCACGTGGATGTCCAAGTAAAGACTGAGAAGCTCAACAAAAACTTCATCAAAAAGAAGAAAATAGACATTTTAATATATTTATTCCTTGAGCTCATAAGTCCTAAAGACTGTACCACACGCCACCTCACATATGTATTACATATCCTTGTTCAGCATGTATGTAGAATCATAGAAACCTTTAGGCTGAAAAAGACCTTCGTGATCAAGTCCAACCACAAGCCTAAAGTCTACCAAGCCCACTGCTAAACCATGAACTAAAAGCTCTGTATTTACATGACTTTGAAACACGTCCAGGGATGGTGATTCAACCATCTCCCTGAGCAGCCAGTTCCAATGTCTAGTAATTCTTGTAGTGAAGAAAAGCTTCCTAAAATCCAATGTGAACATCACCTGCTGCAACTTGAGACCATTTCCTCTTGTCCTATCACTTGCTGCTTGTGAGAAGAGACCTTTCATGAACCAGTGCTGACTGCCTGGTTACTCAGACTCACAGGTCTGCAGTTCCCTGAATCCTACTTCCAACCCTTCTTGCAGATGGGCGTCACATTTGCTAATCTCCTATCCACTAGAGTTCCTCAGTTATTCAAGTGTCAGAATCTGACCCAAACAAGTTGATGCTTCAAACACTGCAAGGAGAGTGAGTAGTGGAGCAGCCTGTGCAATTTCAGAAGTCGAGCAGCCTTGAAGCTGGGAAAAGTATGTGCTCTGTGCTTGGAATGAAGAACAAGATATGCCAGCCTAGGAGAGCATGGAGTACATTGGAGAACGGATAACCTTGCATTCTCACCAAGTTTCGTCTCTGTTTCACTGAGATAAAGGCAGTTTGCTGCATATCATGCCTAAGATCATAAAAATAGAGGTTCTCCCGCAGAAAGGGTTAATGCAGCCCTTCCCCCTATTCCATCCATGCAGATTAAGAGCTTGTCATAGAGAGGCAAAACAACACTCCTCTCAGCAGCAGATAAAAAAAGGACTCAAACACCAGTATGTGTGCACCCACCATGTTCCAGCTGAGGACCCAAGAAACTGAGGAGTGAAGGAGCTGAGGACCAGACTAAGAGAAACTGCACCAGAGCCCTGGGGGTGATCTGAATCCTTACCTTACCTTATCATCCTTGTCCCTGTGCAACTTGATCTAGGGGATCCTGCTCTGGCAGGAGGACTGGACTAGATGATCTTTCGAGGTCTCTTCCAATCCCTACTGTTCCGTGATACTTACTTTTCAATTCTGTAATGGTTAAACCTTAAGGTTGGCGTGACTTTCCCTCAAAACATATTGTATGTTGGACTCAAACACTTTCAATATCGACCTGTAACTAAATTGTTCTGAACAAAAAAGTTTCCTAGAAGTAGATGTTTACTCTTACCACCAGTAATTAGATCTTGAACACAGTGTAATGGAAAAAAATGGGAGGGGGAAGTAATTAAATGCTAGAACGTTGATGTCTGGGATGCTTTAGTTTTTCTTTAAGGAGTTTTTCTTTAAAAAGAGTTTTTCTTTTAAATGAAGATGCAGAATTCTGACGTGAGCTTACTACAAACTTGCCTCCATTCTAGAACTGCTGTAGGCTGTTATCCTGGTGATAAAATGTTCTCTTGTGAAACATAATAATTAACTTTAAACCCGTTGAGCTGATGAGATCCCACAATCCAAGAATACATTTCTTGACTACAGCTGTAAGCAGCTGGCTGCCCAGCAAAAAGAGGACTCCTGCCACCACAGTGATGAGGATCCAGCAGACAATACTGTGGTTCTTGGCACCGTAACTGAGGCTATTTGAGAATCACATGAAACAGCAAAACGTGGACAACTGCACTGGAGACCGGAGTTTCTGAGGACCAACAGCGTAACGCTAGACACAGACACATTGACTCTGATTCTTAAGGACTGTTATTTAAAGTTATTCCTGATTATATGAATCTGCCACAGGTCCAACCAAAATAGGCAACGAACCCATCAATACTTACACTGCTTTTAACTATATTTTAAAACAGACAGTGTAATCTAGAGAGACTAAAAGCTTCATGCACAAAAAAAGTAAATACAGAGAATCACAGAATTACTGAGACTGGAAAGGATCTCTAAGATTATCAAGCCCAGCCTATGACCTATCATCACCACAACCTAGACCATGGCACTAAGTGTCCACATCTAGTCCAATCCCCCTGACACAGCAGGACTCCCTAGACCAAGTTACACAGGAACATGTCCAGGCAGATTTTAAACATCTCCAGAGAAGGAGACTCCACAATGCCCCTGGGCAGCCCACTCCACCTTGTCCACATAAAATTTGAGAAAACTTCTTCCCAGTGAGGGTGACAGAGCACTGGAAGGGGCTGCCCAGGGCGGTTGTGGAGCCTCCTCCTCTGGAGACATGTAGAACCCATCTGGATATGTTCCTGTGCAACTTGATGTAAGTGATCTTGCTCTGGTAGGGAAATTGGAGTAGATGATCTTTCAAAGGACCCTTCCAGTCCCTAATGTTCTGTGATTCTGTGAGGTCAACAGTATCCTAAAACACTGGGGAATACTTTGCTTTTATTGAGAGACCTTGAAGCAAGGCTGGCATGGTTTCTGCCAAAGGTAGCACTGTGGTGTATGAGGGAAGAAGGTGGTAGCTAACATTAATTTTAACCTCCTCATTGTCTCAGAACAAAAACATACCTGCTCCCAGCTTCTTCCTCTGCTGAAAAGGTTTCTCTTTACCACTGCAGAAGCAGACAAGCTACAGCACCCTAGAAAACGTAAGTTAAACCAATTAGATTCACTTAAGATTCTAACAAAATACTCAGCATCTTGCAGTATCCCTTCATAACCACCACCACTGTGACCCAAATCTTGTGTCACAGGGAAGGAAGGGCACCACAGCTGCTCTCATCTTCTTTCACTAACACAAAAGATACTCCTCATGTAAAAGCCTGCAGCCATAGCTGAGACAGACTGGATGAACAGGGCAAATTTTCCCCACAAGGCTAGTTTGATATCAGTAAATATACATCTTCCATTATCCACTATCCTTTGAGGTAAATAGTCAAACATCTAATCTCAGCAGATTTACTTTAAGTCTGCAAGACAACACGTAAGCAAAGTATCGATTACAGAAAGCAATTAACAGATGCAAATGTCTAGATCAAATATTTTATGAACAGCCATGAATAAAGTTATTTGTTATCTACAAAATAAGATTTTTGTTTAAATTGTACTAACCTCCTGAGCTAGTTGTGCTTTTGACACTTGTTTCACAGAAGCACAGACTTAGGTTTGAAGTGACCTCAGATCACCTAGTTCCAACCCCCCTGCTGTAGGCAGGTTCAGGACCTACACTTTTATTTTCACTACAAAAACACAAAACTCTTCACAATGCTAACTCAAAATCTTCTGGACAGTTTCCATAATTGGTCTTAATTGTCACTGTCAGCATGTTTGCTGATGACACAAAGGTGGGAAGAGTAGCCAACACCCCAACAGGCTGTGCTGCCATTCAGCAGGATCCAGACAGGCTGGAGAGCTGGGTGGGGAGACATTGAATCAAATGTAGTAGGGGCAGTGTAGAGTCTGACAGCTGGGCAAGAACCAGCATAGGCTGGGGACTGACCTGTTGGAGAGCAGCGTAGGACAAAGGGACCTGGGAGTCCTGGTGGACAGCAGGATGACCATGAGCCAGAAATGTGCCCTTGAGGCCAAGAAGGCCAGTGGCATCCTGGGGTGGATCAGAATGGGGGTGGTCAGGAGAAAGTGAGAAGTTCCCCTCCCTCTCTATTCTACCCTGGTGAGAACACATCTGCAATACTGTGTCCAGTTCTGGGCCTCTCAGTTCCAGAAGGATAGAGAGCTGCTTTAGAGAGTCCAGTGCATTGTCAACAATTAGATGAAGGGAGTGGAACACATCTACCTCATGAGGAAAGGCTGAGGGAGCTGGGTCTCTTGAGCTTGGAAAAAAGGAGACTGAAGGCTGACCCCATGAATGTTTATAAGTGTGGAAAGGGCAGGTTTCAGGAGGATGGAGCCACCCTCTGCTGAGGGGCATCCAGTGATAAGACAAGGGGTAACAGGTGTGAGCTGGAACGTAGGAGGTTCCTCATCAATGTGAGAAGGAGCTTCTTCACAGTGAGGGTGACAAAGCACTGGAAGGGGCTGCCCAGGGAGGCTGTAGAGTCTCTTCCTCTGGAGGCGTTTAAAATCCGCCTGGACACACTCCTGTGCTGCTTGACCTAAGTGATGCTGCTGTGGCAGGGGGATTGGACTGGATGATCTTTCGAGGTCCCTTCCAATCCTTAACGTTGTGATTCTGTGACTCAGCACAATTTTCAAAGCTATTTGTAACAGATTCATACAAGTGCAAGTAAGAGACAAGGTTCATTAAGAGCTCCCCTGAACAACTTACCATTTAAAATGGGCATAAAGAATAGTTTCTGTTGACACGTTTGAGAAGACAGCTGCTCTGCAACTTGCTAGCACAGTGAGGTGGCTTTACCTGCAAACAAAGAAAAGCTTCAGTTTAGCTCTTCAAGAACAGAATAGACAAAGACAGGCATCAAACATCAAGTTCAGTGGTAGGTTAAAGAACTTCCTGAAACGTGCGTGAGTAGAATCTGGACATACTGTTTTGAGCTAAGTATTAGCTCAAGACATAGCTTATATTATAGGCATGATATAGCTTAAATTTTTTCAAGGTAAGAAAATGTCTCTTGTTCTTTTAAAATCCAAGTCCTTTTTTTAACAGGAAATAGTGTCAGAGAATGTAACATCCATTTAAGACTGCAGGGATGGGAAAACTGACAGCAACAGGTTATAATGATAGGACAAGGGGCAGCGAGTATGAGCTGGAACAGACAACATTCCACATCAATTTGAGGAGGAACTTCTTTACAGTGAGGGTGACAGAGCACTGGAAGGGGCTGCCCAGGGAGCCTGTGGAGTCTCCTTCTCTGGAGACATTTGAAACCCACCTGGACACACTCGTGTGTGACTTGATCTAGGGGATCTTGCTGCAGACAAGGGATTGAACTGGATGATCTTTCAAGGTCACTTCCAATCCCTAATGTTCTGTGATTCTGTGATAAGGTGTGGAAGAAATGCTGGACTCTCACTACATGTTCCCCACTTAAGATATAAAGTCATTATGAATCATCTCTTGCAGATTCATGCAACATAAGATACAGAAAGGTACATATCTCTCCATACGACATTAACAGTCCAGCAGTATCAGTCTGTTGGCACAACCATGAATCTGTCTGCTCCCTTCTGAATGGACACTTTCTGTTCCATAAAACCCTCAAGAGATATCCCATTGAAAGCTACTACAAAAAGACTCCTACTCTTTACCAAGCTGACTCCTCTGCCAAGTGCCCCACTTGCATCACATTCAGTGACTAAATTACATAAAGTACTGAACAGTTCCACAGGGTAAGAATTTAGAAAAGCAGAATATAGAAATGCTGACTTCAAGTTAGAAATTTATATCCAGCTGAATTTCACACCAAAAAAATTCAATGTTTTAGACATTTCTAAACAGGACTCCTAGAAATGGGAAGATTGAATGCAGCAACCCAAAGAGGCACAGAGAGGATTACTTCAGAAATCCACGAGGGGAAAAAAAAAGAAGGAGGATTTAATGCAAAACATAACTTTCATACAGATTGAGGAGTCAAAGTATCCAAATGGCAGGTCATCATCAAATGGTGAAAAAACTATTTTAAATGCTTTCTGTGGGTGGGAGGAGGAGTTTTTAAACATGGATTCATGTCTGTAGATGCAACGCTCA
This sequence comes from Rhinopomastus cyanomelas, assembly GCA_013400115.1. Taxonomy (NCBI): domain Eukaryota; kingdom Metazoa; phylum Chordata; class Aves; order Bucerotiformes; family Rhinopomastidae; genus Rhinopomastus; species Rhinopomastus cyanomelas. Next base: position 111,629 of record VXBP01001624.1, read on the forward strand.
CTACTAGAGTTTGAATTAAAAAGTAACTGTAAGCAGATGCTGTACATAGACAGCAAACTGTACAATGTGCTTATAAATATGTGAAGAGTGGGTGTCAGGAGGATGGAGCCAGCCTCTGCTCAGTGGCATCTAGTGATAGGACAAGGGGCAATGGGCGTCAGCTGGAACAGAGGAGGTTCCACATAAATATCAGAAAGAACTTATTCCCAGTGAGGGTGACAGACCACTGGAACTGGCTGCCCAGGAGGGTTGTAGAGTCTCCTTCTCTGGAGACATTTAATACCTGCCTGGACATGTTCCTCTGCAACCTGGTCTAGGTGATCCTGCTGTGTCAGGAGGATTGGACCGGATGATCTTTCAAGATCCCTTCCAATCCCTAATGTTCTGTCACACATCCTTGGCTGATAAGACGCATACTAGCAGTAACCACCCCTACCTATGTCACCAGTCAGCAATGAAAACAAAGAGTTGACTTCACCTCACCCTGAACCAAACTTATGATCTTCTTCAGCTCATAAACAGCAGAAGGTCATGCGGTTTATACCCTACTGTTTCATAACAAGAGAGAAAAGTGGCTGCATAAGGGAACCATGAATCAGCACAGTGTACTCAAAAATCACTAAAAATCACTAGCCAAAAATACCACAAACACACCACTAAAACAAGACACCTAAGTACTGAGACTGATAAATTAATAGTCTAAGAAAGCCCAAGAAAAAAAGGGAAAATTAAACAGAACTGATATAACTTTAAATTTCATTTTAAAATTTCCTTTCTAAAAGGAAGAGGTATCATCTCCATAAAGAAATCCAACAGGGAAGGGGGCAGCATGAAGGTCATGCTTAATGGTATCATCCTCAGCACTGCCACAGCTGCCAGGCAGCTTCAGTTCCACGGAATCAGAATTATGCAGATGGTCACAGGCTGGAACAAGAATGCAGCTGCTCTCCTCAGAACACCACATTCAAGACAAGACACATTTTTACATCTGGATCTAGCTGAAAGAACCACTTACATTGCTCAGTGACTAATTCCTGTATAGCTTGGAAGCGAAAAACAGAAAAGCCCAGAGAAACAGGAGAGCATTTAGATTTACTGTTTGAAGAATAGGAGACACATCCTTCACCCTAGCAGACAGAAGAACGCTTTGTGTATAGACTGGACCTCATGAAAAATCTCACATTCCTTGTAATTATGTTCTCCTCAGAGGTCACATCCCTTATTTCAAAAACCCATCCAAGATACAAAGCTTGCTTCCTTTGGAACTGCTTATACGATCTCTTACAGGGCTTTGAAACGTACATTAATAGAAACAGGAGGTCTCAAATCAAAATTGAACTGATCCTTGTAGAAGATGAAGGTCTAACTAATAGGGATGAAGGAAAAGCAGAGGCATTCCATGAGCCAGGAATGTGCCCTTGTGGCCAAGAAGGCCATCGGCATCCTGGGGTAGATTAGAAGGGTGGTTAGTACATGGAGAGAGGTTCTCTTGCCCTTCTACTCTGCCCTGGTGAGACTGCATCTGGAATACCATGTCCAGTTCTGGGACCCTCGGTTCCAGAAGGACGCAGAACTGCTGGAGAGAGTCCAGCGCAGAGCCAGCAAGAAGATGAATGGGATGGAACATCTCCCTGATGAAGAAAGGCTGAGGGAGCTGGGTTTCTTGAGCTTGGAAAAAAGGAGACTGAGGGGTGACCACATTCATGTTTACAACCATGTGAAAGGTGGGTGTCAGGAGGATGGAGCAAGGCTCTGCTCAGTGGCATCCAAAGATAGGACAAGGGGCGACAGGTGTCAGCTGGAACAGAGGAGGTTCCACACCAATATGAGAAGAAACTTTTTCATGGTGCGGGTGACAGAGCACTGGAAGGGGCTGCCCAGGGAAGTTTAAATATCTTCTCTGAAGATATTTAAAACTCACCAGGACATGTTCCTGTGCGACTTGATCTAGGTGATCCTGCTGTGGCGGTGGGACCAGACTAGACAATCTTTCAAGGTCCCTTCCAGTCCCTAATATTTCGTGATTCAATAAGTTTTTTTCCACAGAACCACAGAATCATTTAGGTTGGAAAAGACTTTCAAGATCAGTTCAACCCTTAATGAACTGTACTAAGTTCATCACTAAACCATGTCCTTAAGCTCCCTGTCCTTTAAACACACCCAGGGATGGTGATCTGGGGCTACTGGTCTACAGCAGCTCAAGTGAGTAAGCAGTGTCTGCCCTGGCAGCCAGAAAGAGAAAACACATCCTGGGGTGCACCAAACATAGTATATAACCAGTTGGTCAAGAGCTGTTGAACCTCACTCTGTTCAGCACTGGTGTGGCCTCACCTGGAGTACTCTGTGTCGTTCTGGGTCCTGCAGTTTAAGAAGGATGTGAAAGTCCTGGAATGTGTCCAGAGGAGGGCAAAGAGCTGGTAAAAGGGCTGGAAGCAATGTCCTGTGAGAAGGACTATGGGCTTGTCTAGTCAGGAGAAAAGGAAACTAAGGGGTGACCTGATTACTCTCTAGGTTCTTGAGCAAGACAAATGGAAAGGAAGGGGGCTGATCTCTCTTCCCTGGTTTCCAGTGACAGAACATGTGGGAATGGGTTCAAAGTGCACAAGAGGAGCTTTAGATTGGGCATTAGGAAGCATTTCTTCACCATGAAGGTGGTCAAACAATGTAACAGGCTCGCTAGAGAAGTGGTCAATGGCCCAAGCCTGTCAACTGTTTGGACAATGACCTTAAATTTTTGCTCAGCCACAAAATGGACTGGCAGCTGATGGTCATTGCAGAAATGTCCCGAATGAAGCCATCTATTCTAGTCTTAAGGACAGTTTTCTCTCACAAGCATGTACTTCAGTATGCAGGTAGACACACAGATACTACGGCAGATTAATTCTCACTATCTATACGTATCTCTTTACACACACACAACATTTATAAAGGTTCATTAAATACAGACTGCAAAATGTTTGTGAAAAATGTGGGGCTTCCCCCAGTCTGAAAGTCTCAAAAAGCATTTCAATTGTTTTCAGATAGATGAAAGTATCATACGGATTAATCATGAAAGAGCCACCATTTATAAAATTAAAACTCAACGGAATTACATGGTTGGTGACTCCTTACAGCTGACCTCCGGGGTTCATTTAAGGACATTACAATGCAAAGAAATAAGGAGGGTGCAAAAGGAGCGAGGGAAAGTGTCAAACATGTGAAACTCATGCATTTTATTATTCCATTTTATGTCCCAGCTAGAGAGCTATTCTTGAAAGATAGTAGCATGCTCTAGTATTAAAGCTTATCCAAATTTCTCAAGGGTTCCCCCCCAAAACCTCCCTCATTCCCTGTTTTTGTAGTGCCAGAAGAGACAACAAGCTTGCTTGTTTCTTTTGGGTTCTTCTTTGTTATTAACATTTTTACTTACAAGCCAGTTAAACTAAAGCAGTTTTGCATGAATCTGTGACCTCAAATCTCATTCAGTGCAGAGAAGCTTTGCAGTTTAGGAAGATCAAACAAAATCACAGAAATCCAGAGGTATGTGAAATGAAGTCCACTTTTTCTTTCAAAAAGAAGGTGCCTGCTGCTACCATGAGATTTTTATGGTTTTAATTAAAACTTTTTTTTATAAAAGGGAATTTTAAACTGCTTCTGCTTTACACTGTTTCATATGGATAAGAAAAAGTATGAACTTCATTATTCTGGTTACATAACTGTCCAAGTTATCTACTGCTGTACCATCAAACTCAACACCAACTCAGGATGGGATATGCCTATTGTTAGGTCTATGAAGAAACAACGAAATAATCTTCAGTTGATAACTAAGTCTAAGAAAATCTAATACATACAGAATCACAGAACAGTCATGGTTGGAAAGGACCTTCTAGATGGCTGAGTCCAACAAGACCCACAACAACAAAAATGCAAACTGCCTCAACTGCAGACCATTTCCCCTGGTTTGGTCATTAGCTACTAAGGAGAAGAGGCCAACACTCACCACTCCACAACCTCCTTTCAGATAGTTGTAGAGGGTATAGGGTCTCTTGGCAATATTTACATGACATTATAAAAACACTATCACCCATTCTGTGAGGAAAGGCTTCCTGACATCCAACCCAAACCTCCTCTGACACAGCCTCAGGTCCTGCCCTCTTGTCCTGTCACTAGTTGCCTGGAAGAAGAGCCTGATCCCCACCTGACTACAACTTTCCTTTCAGGTAGCTGTAGAGAGGGAGAAGGTCCCCCTGAGTCTCCTCTTCTCCAGGCTGAACAATCCCAGCTCCCTCAGCCTCTGCCCATCAGACTTGCCCTCCAGTCCCTTCTCCAGCCTCACTGCTCAATCTCTTTCCTGCAATGAGGGGCCCAGAACTGCCCTCAGTACTCAAGGTGAGCCCTCCCCAGTGCCCAGCACAGTAGATCATCATATGTGATCTCTGTGACCAACACGTGGTGAATGGGCATCAGCACCACAACCACCTCAGCAGACTAGTCACATCATGACATGTTATAATGTTGCTGGGAAATTCTGCACCCAGTACATGATTTTTCTCCATGCTCAGCCTCTCACTGCAACTGAATTAACTTAGACAAACGTCTCTGGGTCAGTGGGACTTGTTCGACACTGTATTTATTGTCTGTAATGAGGCATAAAGAAAGTTATCTTTGACCAACAAAACCACTGTTTTGTGAACCAACAGGATGACAGTCTAAACTTACTGCATGGTATTTTCTAGTGCTTCCAATGCAAAAGCTGTAATTCTACCAAGATGCACAAGAGTGGAGATAGACCAACAGACTGAGAGCCACGGATCTTACAGTTAACATCAGTTAACATTGGGAGATGCCACGGAGCAGAACCTGGCTCCAGCCTCCTGACACCCACCCTTTTCCATATTTATTGACATTAATGAGGTCACCCCTCAGTCTCCTTCTTTGCAATCTAAAGAGATGCAGCTCCCTCAGCCTTTCCTCAGAAGGAAGATGTTCTGCTCCCTTGATCATCTTGGTGGCTCTGTGCTGGACTCCCTCAAACCACTCTGTGTCCTTCTTGAACTGATGCTGTATATATTTGTATCAGAACCTCAAGTTTTAAGTTCAGCTTTAAAAACTGCAGCCGTTATTACAGGCTGCCTCTGCTCCTCTCTGGAGTCCAGTAACTTGGCTGAGGAAAGGCTCTTGCCAAGCTATGACTAGCATTTAGCAGCGAAGGGCTAACTGTGCTCATTCTTTCCGTATTGTCAATCAACTACAAGGACGCACCACTAAATGTAAGCTTCCCAAAGCCTTTAACATTTGGTTCTGCTGAAAAATGTAGTATTACTAGATGTTTTGAAAATAATATCACTTTTTCCTCTTTTAGAAATCCATGATGATGCCAGACATATGCTTGTGTTCCAAACAACAACTGTTTAAAAAGAGAGAATACTCTTTCTGATGTTCCTGCCAAAAACAACATTCTGCGGCTTGAAGAAATCTGATAGCAGGCACTTCACTCAGTCGAAGGAAGAAGAGTTTACATTTGGCAAGGCTTTACATCCCATGCTTTGCATCTACTTCCCCTCATTTCACGTTTCTTCGGTGATGTGGCATCGCCAAGGGTTTCTGTTCAGATTTTGCTGTTTGGGATTTGTTTGGGTTTTTTGCTGTGGGTTCGTTTTGGTTTGTTTACAACTCCAAGTACTTCACTCAAATAATAAAAAAGGCATCTGTGGGTTTTACCAGAAATGACACAAAGCAGAACTGATCACAGTGCATTTCTTTCTTACAGGGAATTCCAGGATAGTAACAGAGTGAGTCTGAAAGGGAAGTAAAAGGCATAGGGGATGAGTTTGCCGCAGAGGAAGTGGAACAGAAAATTCAAATGGGGAAGTAGCACACAGAGATTCATCTTAAAGCACAGGACAGCAAGTATGGTCAGCAAGTTTGCTGATGACACAAAGCTGGGTGGAGTGGCCAACACATTAGCAGGCTGTGCTGCCATTCAGTAGGACCCAGACAGACTGGAGAGCTGGGCAGGGATATAACAACTATAAAAGGGCAGTGTAGAGTCTAGCATGTGGGCAAGAACAACCTCAGGTACCAGTATAGGTTGGGGACTAACCCACTGGAGAGCAGCGTAGTAGAAACGGACCTGGGGGTCCTGGTGGCCAGCAGGATGACCAGGAACCAGAAATGTGCCCATGCAGCCAAGAAGGCCAATGGCATCCTGGGGTGGATCAGAAGTTCTCCTTCCCCTCTACTCCGCCCTAGTGAGACCCCATCTGGAATCTTGTGCCCAGTTCTAGGACCCTCACCTCCAGAAGGACACAGAACTGCTGGAGATAGTCCAGCACAGGGACAAAAAGATGATGAAAGGATCAGAATATCTCTCTGATGAGGAAAGGCTGAGGGAGCTGGGTCTCTTGAACTTGGAAAAAAGGAGACTGAGGGGTGACCTCATTAGTGTTGATAAATATGGAAAGAGCAGGTGTCAAGAGGATGGAGCCAGGCTCTGCTCAGTGTCATCTAATGATAGGACGAGGGGCAATGGATGTCAGCTGGAACATAAGAAGTGCCACACAAACATGAGAAGAAACTTTTTCATGGTGAGAGACACTGGAAGGGGCTGCCCAGGGAGACTGTGTAGTCTCCTTCTCTGGAGACTTTTAAAACCCTCCTGGCCATGTTCCTGTGCAACTTGATCTAGGCGATCCTGCTGTGTCAGAGGGACTGGACTAGCCAGTCTTTTGAGGTCCCTTCCAATCCCTATTGTTCTGTGATTCTGTGACAGGGACAGAAGGAAATATTTTCAGGGTTTCAGCAGCTGCTGTCACAGGCTGTAAAAACACCACCTGCACAACAAACACAACAAACGTGGCTATTTCACTGCTGCCTCAACAATTTCAGATTAAGAGACAGAACAAGTTGGACTACCTACTGCAGAAGACTTATCTCTGTACATTTCAGAAAGCCACTGTTTTAAGGCAAGGTGGGTTCAGTCTCCCACAAAACTTTATTTTATCCTTCACTGATGAGAAAGTCACAGCAACAGTAACTGCAGCAATTTACTAAGTAATGTACAATATTTAGTCTGCTTGAAGCACCTAAGACAACACAGGTCCCAGAATTTTCACTAATCATGGAGATTTACTTGCTGCTTCCCAGTGGTTTTTGAAAATAGTATTATAAATCCTATTTAACAGAACCCTACAGTCACTCTCCAAGACATACAACTTTCTAGAGACTGCTAAAGCGACTCCAACATCAAGCCAACTAGTCAAACACTTCAGCCACGTAAGTGGCCAAGAATATAATCACCTACACAACAGCAAGCTGCACATTCATGTACACTTAGAGGGCATCAGAATTCAGTATGGCAATCAGTACATTACTGCAAAAGACATGCCTTCTCCAGCAGAGGAGCAAACAGCTTAGAAAAATAAGGTCTGAATTCAAATGATCCTACAGTAGGATTTCATATTAAGCTATTTTAGGCTAATAAAAATCCTTAGAAACCCCGTGGCATATTAGTCCACCAACACAAAGTTTTTCCTGTCATAAGCAGTGCAAATCCAGCAGAGAAATTCAGCAACCAGACCTGAAGGTCAGTCTTTGCAGCATTACTAGCTTGAGCTGTAACTAGCTGTTGCTCCTAATCTTATCTACATGCTTCTGTAAAATTACCCGCCCTGAATCAAAGGATGCTTGACGTTTCAAGGTAGTCTACAAGAGCAGGAGCAGAGGCAGGAAGACTGTACCTCAGTGCATTCTCAGACACTCCTCTTGATGGCCTTTGTAACCTCATCACTCCAACATTCAGGTATTTCAGTGACCACAGAGAAGCTCTGCAACTCCTTACTTGCTATAAAGTAATTGCTATGATTGATGATGTACAAGACCTAGAGGATTTGAAAAATGAAGAGTTTCAAGAGAAACAAGCTGACAGGAGACAGGATCTCTCTTCCATCTAGAAAAAATTCAAGTTCCTGGGTTTTTTTCTGCAAAAAGAGTGGAAAGTACATGGCTTGAATATCTGTTTGTCTAGCACAGGCTGGCAAATACCCTTCTACTACACAGTTATACAGTGTGAAACTGTAACCAAACCACTTGTATAACTGTACCAAGATATCCTCTTTAAACACAGCTTAGTTAACAGCAGCCCCAGTGCAGCTCCAGAGTTGGCACTTGAAGGTTAGAAGGAACTTGAATATTCAAACTGTGCAGAAAAACCTCCACAATACATATGTGAGTGTCTTCAAATTCAGCATAAAATCGCAACTAGGCTTCATCTGAAGTGATCTGTGATCTCCTCCGTGTTTGCAGCTGTTTAAGCATTCAAAGCAGCAGCCAAGCTTTAGAAAGAGGAAGAGCACTTTCCCAGGAAATAACTCCACAGTAAATCTGTGCTGATATGATTTCCAGAGAACTTCAACGTTCTATAGAAAGCAGCCACAAACTCGAACTGCTGTAGAAAAGAACTAACTGAAAAGCCACACTTTTACTAAAGCCTCCCCTTCTAATTCAGCTTCATTCTTCTTCATTCACATGTAATGAGGCAGAACAACTTCTTTAAGAAGTGTTTCCAAAGGGTATCTGTAGTTTTAAAATAAAACAAGCTTCCCAGGCCTTGTCTCGCAGCACACTGGTCCCCACAGCTGCCTGTTGCTCTGTTCAGACAAAACCATCCACAACAGAGGAATCGTTTTCCTCGGCATCATGGAACACGGATCTGTTCACTATGGGATTGCAAAATAAACATCAAGAAATCCATTCAGTGGAATACTGTTAACATGTTTTGATATATCACACCAGTTACACACTAGAAGATCAAGCTCTCCAACAATTACTTGTTACGAAGTGGTTGCCAGTATGAAAACAGGCTCCATCACCTCAAGAACTAAGGACTGGTTACAAGGAAAGTACGTGTCCTAATGACATTTCTATCTTCAAGTCACGTGAACGCAGAAGAGAATCTGTCCACACCTTTACCAATCTTTTCCTATGGAGTAATGGATCCAAGGGTGATATACTGCTCACTTGCTCTAACTGGCCTCTCCAGCCAGGTACACAACAGTGACCCAAAAACCATTCTCCTTATCTTACAGAACATGAGAGGCACAAAACAAAAATGACACATCAGCCCTTCCTAACCTTCAAATGAAGCAACTGTAATAAGAACAGCAGGCACCAGTACCTCCCTTTCCACTTCCCTCAAGTAATGAGGAACTTGTAGCTAGTGATACAGCCTTCTCCAAGCTAAGCAAATCTAGTACATCAGCTGCTCCTCTTAGGCCATGCCCTTGAGTCCTTGCACTATCTTTGTTGCCTTGTTTGGACACACTAATATTTTGGAATCCTTCTTATGATGTGGAGCTGAAAACCAAGTGGAAGAGGAGCCAATGCAGAGAGATACTATGCTGGACCTTGTCCTCACAAACAAACTGGGGCTGGGTGGAGAATATGAACCTCAAGGGAAGCCTGGGCTGCAGTAATCATGAAATGGTGGAGTTCAGCACCCTTAGGGCAGCAAGTAGGATACGTGGACTTGCGCAGGGTGTTTGATACTGCCCTGCAGGACATCCTTGTCTCTAAAGTAGAGCTCCATAGACTTGATAGAATGGACTTCTCAGTGAATAAGGACAGATGCACTCAGAGATTTGAGATCAGTGGCTTAGTGGTCAATTGGAGATCAGTTATGAGTGGTGTTCCTCAGGGGTCTGTTTTGGGTCTGCTGCTGTTTACCATCTTTGTTGATGATGCAGACAGCAGCACCCTCAGTAAGTTGGCCAATGACACCAAGCTGTGTGGTGTGGTTGACACACTGGAGGGAAGGGAGGCCATCCAGAGGGACGAACCTTGACAGGCTTGAGAACTGGGCCCATGCAAACTGCATGAGGTTCTACAAGTTCAAATGAAAGGTTCTACATCTGGGTCAGGGCAATCCTAAGCACAGAATCACAGAACATTAGGGATTGGAAGGGATCTCGAAAGATCATCTAGTCCAATCCCCCTGCCAGAGCTGGATCACCTACAAGGGACTCTAATGACAGGTCAAGAGGGAATGGTTTCAAGATAAAAGAGGGCAGATTTAACTGTAACTGTAAAAGATTTTTTTCAATGCACTAAACAGCATTTTCACTATTTATAATTAAACTTTCCTTCCAACTTCTTAAGTTCTATCAGCAAACAAGGCTGACAGAAGACTTGTTAATCAACATAACATATAGAGAACTCCACAGAATCATCACAGCTGGAAAGGACCTCCAGGATCATCTGGTCCAGCTCTCAGCCAAATGGCTCCCTAACCTCCACACCATGGTCCTCAAGTGCTCTGGCTACTTGGTTTTCAAACAACTCCACGGACGGTGACACCACCACCTCTCTGGGAAGCTTGTTCCAGTGCCCAACCACTATCTCTGGAAAGAATTTCTTCCTAACCCATCTAATCCAATCTAAACCTCCCCTGATGCAACTTGAGGCCATTTCCCCTCATCCTAACCTTAGTAATTTGGGAGAAGAGACCAGCACCAGCCTCGCTACAACCTCCTTTTAGGTAGCAAGTGCATATTGAAGTGCCGCCAAAAAGAAGCCACCCAAAGCATACTTTAATGCATAGTTACAAGAACCAACTGTACCTTAACTATGCCTTTCTGCCAGCACAGGAAGAAACAATCACTGCACAAGCCTCCAAAAGTCTGTCTCATTTGAAATCAGTAACTATAAATACTTTTAGAGAATCACAGAATCATTAAGGTTTGAAGACACCTACAAGACCATAAAGTCCAATCACCAACCCAACGCCACCATGAACACAAAACCCTGTTTCCTGGTGCCACATCTACACATTTTTTAAATACTTCCAGGGATGGTGACTCCACCACTTCCCTGAGAAGCCTGTTCTGACACAGTGAAGAAGAAAATTACAGTGAAGAAATTTTTCCTAATTCTCAAGCCAAACCTCCCCTGGCACAACTTGAGGCCATTTCCTCTTGTTGTATCAGTAGTGACTTGAGAGAAGAGACAGAACTCCACCTCTCCACAACCTCCTTTCAGGTCGTTGGAAAGGGCAATAAGGTCTCCACTCAGCCTCCTTTTCTCCAGACTGAACAATTCCAGTTCCCTCAGCTGTTCCTCATAACACCTGACCTCCCAACCCCTCACTGGCCTCATTACTCTTTTTTGGACCCACTCCACCACCTCAACGTCCTTCTTGTATTGATGTACCCAAAGCTAAACACAGTACTCGAGATGAGGACTCTCTAGTGCCAAGTACAGGGGGATGATCACCACTCTAGCCCTGTTGGCCACGCTATTTCTGATGCATGCCAGGATACCTCCGGCTTTCTTGGCCACCTGAGCACACTGGGGGCTCATGTTTTCCATTGCTCCAAATTTATCTGTGCATATAGCTGTGTAAATGAACAATGTTTGATAGGACTTTACTACAAGAAATTATTCTATAGTGTCTACATTACACAGATTTCAACAACAGGGGAGGCCAATAAAAGCTTGTGATGAAGAAATCAGCAAAATAGAGTTGATTTATGGAACTGGAGAGAGGCCATGCCAGCTTACAATTCTGTGCACGATATCTGAAAATTCCTCGTCCCAAAGAAAAATACATTTAACTCAACCAAAAATTCTAGCTTTGACAGATTAATGGAAATTAGAAGTATCTTAGCATTGACTACTTCTATTTATATAAACTATGATGACTGGAAAGCATGAACTCCAAACTGATCCAAATTACCACCAATACCTATACGTGCTTTATGTGATCAGCATTTTAAAGGCTGCATCACAATTCAAAGACTGTTGAAAATTTAAGTGTCTACCGACTGCAAGATTAATTCCAGAACTACAGTAAAATTATCTGCATGCCAGCCACGTCCAAGACAGTTATTATGCTCACTAGTGCTTAGCCAATTCTTTCACAGCACTCAGTAGTCTGTGTCAGTTCTTTCCAGTACCTCTCACCAAAGACTCTTGCAAGGAGGTTTGCAAGTAGGAATGTTTAGAAGAGAACCTATATATTAAGTATGATCTGTTTGACAGTATACAAACAATGGGGAAATATTTTGCTCTATTGTTTTTGTTTCAGACTGACATCTGTGTTTAAAACAAGCATCAATCAAGTTCAACCTGAAAAACACTCCTACAATGTGTGTGGCTGGAAAGCTGTCTGGCAGAGAGGGATCTGGGGGTTCTAATTGACAGGAAGATGAATATGAGCCAGCAGTGTGCCCAGGTGGCCAAGAAGGCCAATGGCATCCTGGCTTGTATTAGAAATAGTATGGCCAGCAGGAGTAGGGAGGGGATGATTCCCCTGTACTCAGCACTGGTGAGGCCACCTCTTGAGTACTGTGTCCAGTTTTGGGCACCTCAATACTAGAGAGATGTGGAGGTGCTGGAGAAGGTGCAGAGGAGGGCAACTAAGCTGGTGAAGGGCCTAGAGACTAACTCTTACAAGGAAAGATTGAAAGAGCTGGGGGTATTTAGCTTGAGGAAGAGGAGGCTGAGGAGACCTCATCAATCCCTACAACTACCTGAAAGGACATTGTGCAGAGGTTGGTGCTAGTCTCTTCTCACAAGCAGTTAGTGATAGAACAAGAGGGAACAGATTCAAGTTACAACAAGGTAGGTTTACACTTGATATTAGGAAAAATTTTTTTCACAGAAAGGGTGGTCAGGCACTGGAATAGACTTCCTAGGGAGGTGGTTGAGTCTCCATCCCTGGATGTGCTTAAAGACCGTTTGGATGAGATGTTACAGGATCTGGTTTATGAGTGAACTTATAAGATAGGGTAGATGGTTGGACTCTATGATCCCAGGGGTCTTTGCCAACCAGTGTGATTCTGTGATTCTGTGAATGTATATTGTAAAAAAAAAAGCTTATTAGCCGAGCTTTCAATCATTCTTTCAAGTGGCACAAGCACAATGAATACTCAAAAACGAAAATACTAAATACATTTGGCATTAAAATGCTCTACACTTTGTAGAAACACACACTGTACCTATCACTGCATTTGGCTACCAAATTGCTGCAAAAATAAATATACTTATCAGCAGTAGACAGGAAGGAACTCCAAGAAAGCTTGAAAGAAGCTAAATTAAAATCAATTCTAGACACAGAAAACACCACTAGTTCAAACAAAGAATATTTCAGTATATGCAAGGAAAAACTAATTTGAAATGTGTTGGCATTCAGAACACTCATGAATCTGTAAAACAAATAAATGTGGACTTTTTTTAAAAAAACACACACAAATAAACCAACGTCCACAGTTTTGACAAGCCTTCAACAAAATATCTGCAGCTATCTCACCTGCCAAAAATAATCAGACAAGATAAGCTCCTTGTTTACAGCCTAAAAACAAGCACAAAGGCTGCCATTTTGATTTCCAGCTGTTTCTGCACACAAATGTCTTAATTTCTTCCCAAATATTTTGCTTCCCCTTTTAATAGAGGGGGGAAAAAAAGTAATTACAACTATCAGCAGCTAGAAGTATTTTAGTTACCCCAGCTTTCAAAAGAGGGGTGAAAAAACAACAGTGCTTTTTCAATAAAAAATCCCCAGCGCAACACTGCAGCTTTTACAACAGGCTGGCTTCCAAACAGTTAGAGCTAAGGAACCCTTAAGTGCAAAGGAAAGCACTCACAGGTTAAATTTAAACCAATCCGATGTAACTTCAGGTTATTTCCATTATTACCACTAAAGGCAGCCTCAATTCTCAGGAGACAACGTAAGTGCTACAGCAGTTCTGCTACAGAGCTAATGCTGAAGATGCCTCAAACTAATCCTTAGTCTTACATCACAGGTATTCTGTGATGGAGACGTTAATACCCTCCTACCTCTTTATCTGCTCTATTAAGAGAACAGCCAGTTATAACCCGTGACCCACAGCACTCCTTGTACAAGGAAGCTTCTGCGGCAACATAAAACCGGAAGACAAAGATGTGTGTTTGTAGTCTGATCCTATTAATGATCTTCACGTGATTAAAGACTTCAAGGTTCGATAAATGATCCTAAAAGAGCTAATGAATGAGCCTGATAAAAGCAACTTCTCCCCATCAACACTGTAAATCAGTATTGTTATTGAGGTAATTCACAGAATACAATCATAGAATCATTCAGGTTGAAAAAGACCCCTGGGATCATCAACTCCAACCATCAACCCTACTCTACAACTTCATCACCTAAACCAGATCACCCAACACTACATCTAAGCGACTTTTAAACTCATCCAGGGATGGGGACTCAACCACCACCCTGGGCAGACCAGTCCAGTGCCTGGCCACTCTCCCTAAAAAGAATTTCTTCCTGATGTCCAATCTAGACCTATCCTGTTGGAGTTTGAAAGCATTCCCTCTGGTTCTGTCACTAATGAGCTATGAGGAGAGCCCAGCACCAACATCTCTACAATGTCCTTTCAGACAGTTGTAGAGAGCGATGAGGTCTCCCCTCAGCCTCAAACTTAACAGCCCCAACTCTCAATCTCAATTCATAAGACTTAGTATGATAAGCCATTGGACACAGGTAGTCTGACTGCTAACTTGCTCTCACGGTGCAATTCACCCAATACACAGCCTATACAAGCTAAAATAAACTCATGGTAACGGCCATGAGAAGTAGAGAAAGTTTAACTGGACCCACATGTGAATCCAAAAGAGACCCAACAGATGAGCAATGAATTAAAAGTTCCAAAAAAAGTACTGCATTATGCAACCTGTATCAGATCCAAGCTCAGTTACAAGACCTTGTAATTGAAAAAGCTGGAGAGGGACTTTTTACTAGGGCATCTACTGATATGACAAGGGGGTATGTTTTCAAACTAAAAGAGTAGATTTAGATTAGATTTCTGGAATAAATTCCTCACTGTAACGGTGGTGAGGCACTGGAACAGGTTGCCCAGGATGGTTCTCAACATCTCCTCCCTAGGAAAGTGTTGGTCAGGTTGGATGGGACTCTGGTCAGCCTGGTCTAGTTGAGGGTGTCCTCACCCATGGTGTCGGGGGGCTGGAACTAGATGATCTTTAAGGTCCTTCCCAACTCTTCCCACACAAACTAAAGAGCAGATTGCAATTAATTGCAACAAGATTTTCTTGCAAGCAGTCAGTAGAACTGTGGAAGAAGTCTATGGAAGGTCTCGAAACAGGACAGATTTCAATGCACATGTTCACCTTGCTACATCAGAAGTCCTCCAAGCAGTCCTCACACGGTTCTCTCCCACTTCAATTACTACAAATTAGACAAAGACATTGCAGCTGCCTCATCCCTGGAAGTGTTGAAGGCCAGGATGGATGCAGGCCCTGAGGAACATGATCTATTGAAGGTGTCCCTGCCTATGCAGGAGGATTGGATCTTCAAGGTCCCTTCCAACCCTGGCCATTCTGTAATTCTATGTTTCTGTAAAGTTTAATTAAAAAAGGGAAGAAGAGCAAAGGCATGAAAGCTAATTCACTGTCTAGATGACACTGATAGAGTGACTGTAATACTCAGCTACGATTGTCTCTCCTGGAATTCTTCACCAAAGGATGTGCTTCAGTTTGGTTTGCCTTTTAGAAATCCTGTATATAAGAAACTTCAGAATAATATTCCCATCATACATCACACGATGGCTTTTCTTCCTCTTTCCTCCATACAGGAACACTGCCTTCAGACACTGCTATTCTTACTTCAGAGAAATATATGGCACAAACCTTCTCACTGAAGAATAAAGTAAATAAACATGAGCTGAAGTAGTCACACCAAAGAGCAGCTGGTCTATAAGAAGTTTATATTACTACTCCTAAAATCATAATCCTTTAAGGCATGTTGTACAGATGAGGCACACACTGCAAAACAAAGCAGGCTTATGCTGCTCTTAACTATGAAATGTTAAACGCACTGTACCATATAAATCAAACATGAAGCCTCAATAACTTATTCCTGCTTTGAAAGTCCCTTTTTAAAGCACAAGCAATTCTATTTCTGACATACAGAGTCATCTTTTATTACTTCCGTAGGCAAACTGGAAAACTAGCACAGACCACACAGTTTCAGTAACTACTGTGTATAATCAAGACTATTATTTTGGTATCTATCAGATTTAAAATGTTTTCCATTTTTTCCTTATTTGAAGAAAACAGAACAAAGACTGTCTCAATTATGTATTATTTCATCTACAGCAAAACCTCTGCGTTCACTGCCTAGGTAACTGCATTCACACTGCTGCTAGCAATACCAAAACCTAAAGTAATCACAGAACATTAGGGATTGGAAGGGACATCAAAAGATCATCTAGTCCCATCCCCCTGACACAGCAGGATCTCACCTAGATGCAGTCACACAGGAACATGTCCAGGCAGGTTTTAAGAGCCTCCAGAGAAGGAAACTCCACAACACCCCTGTGCAGCCCTTCCCAGTGCTCTGTCACCCTCACTGGGAAGAAGTTCCTTCTCAAATTTGTGTGGAAACTCTTATGTTCCAGCTGACACCCACTGCCCCTTGTCCTGTCACTAGATGACACTGAGCAGAGCCTGGCTCCATCCTCCTGACATCTACCCTTCACATATTCATCAACATTAATGAGGTCACCCCTCAGTCTCCTTCATTATCTTCACTCCAGCAAGCGTTAAGAAAAGTTTGCTTTGCACAACTAATCTCCAAAATTCAGCTGGAAATAAATCAAACTTCCACTTTGCTCAAGGGGAATATGGTCTGGTCCTGCTCGAGTTGCAGATAAAGCATTCTACCTATGGCACTTACTGAAAGCCACATTCTTACTGAAAAGGAATGACTTAGGGGCTGTCTTTTAGTGTAGACAGATAACTGTCTTTCCATCTCCTTCCACCTCTGTTTTCTTACTGTGACAACTTAAAGGGAAAAGTAAGCTGTGACTGAACATACACCCTAACAAAGCTCAGTCCCACAGCTCAAATACGGGATTTAATCTTGAATCTAAGTTTGCAAGCACTACAACTTGTTGTAACTTTAATGCAGGTTTAGTCTACATAATTATTCTGTATCATGTGAACCTTCAAATGTTAGAAGTTACACAACTCAGCAGCTGAGCTATAGACTGCTGCAGCATGTTAAAGAGCTGTAACAGTACTCTGTTAACTTCATTCTCTTCTTCCAGCACAGACACTATTATCTGCTACAGAAAATCCCGTGTGAGGCAAAGACAAAACAACTGTCTGGCTCTTAAAAACTGAAGACTTTTTTCTTCCCTGTGTAAAGTTTTAAAATCAGTCTAAAAGGCTAGTCTTGCATGACACCCAAGGCAAAACAATCTCCACATCATTCCCAGATTTAAACTTGAAGTTCCTGGCTGCTTTCATCGTTTGCCCTCATCTTTTTCTAATCGGAATCCTTATTCTTGTAGTTTACAAAAGAGGCACAAAGACCCACGGCGAGACGGCTTTTTCCTACTCCCTAACAGCGCACAAACTAAACCATTCGCACTCTGAAGTACTTTTTCTAGCAAAGACTCTCACAAACGCATCCAACAGCCCACTGATCAAGAACTGGTCCCACTTCACAGACCATCGCACAGCCAAGCACTACCGGCTCTTCTTCTCCCCGTTACTGCTGTGCAGCGATTGCTGAGCTGCATCAGAAACGAGAAGAAAGCAAGAAACAGCCTTTCTGAACCGCTTTTCAGCAAGCAATAGGCACTCAGCAGTTGCAGCAAACCCGTCTCCACACGCCTGCCCTCACTCAGCCTCCAGTTTCTTCTCAGCGACTTCGGAAATAAGTGACAACGAATTTAATTTGCAAATCACACGAGAGGGAGAAGAAAAAGAAGTGCTCAGAAGTTCCTGAGCTGTCACAGGCTCCGAGCGCCCTGCAAAGCCAAAGACGATTATTTTTAAGCACTTGAAAGAGGCTGGACACCAGACGAGCCCCGAAGAGCCGGTGTCACACCGCGCCGCTGCTGCGGGGCCACTCGCGGGGAAATCACGGGCGGAGGTAAGCGGCCTCCGCGCTGGTCGGAACGCAGCGCCCAGCGTCGAGATCCGCACGAGTGCGGAGCCGCTTACTCGACCCCCACCCCGCGGCTCTGGGACCGGCAAGAGGCCGATCCCGGCTGCTAACAAAGCTCCGCCCGCCCCGGCTACGCCAAACGGGGCCCAGGACTGGCGGCTCAGCTCTAGCAGCCCCGGCGCGCCCCGCTGCTGCCCCCGGCGCGACAAGGGGGCTCTGGAGGATTATCCCCGCGGAAGGGAGGTCGGCGAAACACCGCCAAGCGCGGCCACTCCACTCAGTGTCCAGGGTGGGGAGGTTACAGACCCACCGATAGCCTCCGCCCGGCCCCGGCCCAGCACCCACCTAGCGCCGCGCTCGGTCCCATCCCTGGCCGCCGCCGCCGCTCTGGTCACCGCCACCACCGACCCTCTTGGCGGGCTCAGCCTCCGCGCGCCCCCTGCCGCCGACCCGCCCCTCCGGCACCAGGCCCCGCCCCCTTGCCTGCCTTTTGGCCCCTGCCGAGAGGGGCGGGAAACAGCCCACCAATGGAAGCCGAGGCTCCCCGCGGGAGCTGCTTTATTGGCGTGACGAACGACCAATAAAAACGCCGAGAAGGCGGAGAGAACTGTCAATCAACGGCGTGTACGGGGGTCTACGGGCGGCCGGGTGCAGGGGAGGAGGAGAGGAAGAGTCTCCTCCTACTGCCGCTGAGAGCTTGGGTCCCCTGGTCGCGAACGTCAGCCTCGATCTCCTCACTCGTCGCGGACGCCCGGCGTTCCGCGGTGTGGGGGATGCCGCAGAGCTCTGTCCCCGCAAAGACCTACGTGTCCCTCGGCAACTGCCGCGTCTTCCTCCGCTGCCACAGCTGCCCCTTCCCCAGTCGCCCTCTCCTGCCCTGTGCCCCGGTGCTAGGGCTCCCGCGTTGGGTCTCTCCCAGCACCGAGGCCGCTCTAGGACTGCCCCCATCGTGGGGCCTGTACCCACCGACCCGCCTCCACGGCCCGGTCGCAGCCTGCCCGAGGCCTCAGCGTTTTCTGCCCTCGTTCCCGACTTCCACGGGCATCCATCGCCCCTGTCCTTTGCCTGCCCTTGCGACCTAGTTTCTACTGGATCTAACTTTCCGGCCCCGAGGAGGTTCTTGTTGATACAGACGCGCTCCCTAACGCAGATGGGGTCGGCTTTGTGAGGGCAGCAGCTGCTGACCCAGCCCAAACAATGTGCCCTCTCCTGCTTTGCTTCAGGTTTCAGCCTTTGTGGTTATCCCTATGACGGGGGGGGGGCTTTTGTTGCTCTATGCAAAGCCTTTAGAAAAAAACAAGTCAGATTTTATCATGTGAATGAGATCGGAGGGGGCAGGGGTGGGTGGGTAGATGAACTTGCACGTAGGGGTTATTGAACTCCATCTCCAGTCGATCATCTTTGGCAACTGGAAGTTTACTGAAGTCAAACCCAATCGTACCACTGGCTCCAGTAGCCCACACTTTGCGTTATGGCAAGGGCATGGACTCACAAGCATCTCCTTCGAACAACAACAAGAAAAATACTATTGCTATTAATTTGAGAAAAAAATATTTGTAATTAAGATACTGGTCTGAGTCGCAGTAAGAAGCAGCAGCTGAGAACCACCGCTGTAATCACTCAAGACTACACTGCCAGAAGCAGCAAGCCAGCTTTGAAGTGTAGACAGTGACAGTTTTATGATCACTAGCGAAGCAGACAGAAAAGAAGTCATTAAGTAACATAACCCTACAAGGAGGAAGGAATGATCCTTTTTCTCGACACCAGGGCTCACCAAATCTTCAGAGGAAAATCGTCTCTAGGTTTGGAGAAAAAGTCATTCTCGGTTCAAAAGGAGAGTGTTTTCCTTAAAGCACGTGTGCAGCCGTTCAAAAGGGTAGTATTTTCTCTAAAAGACATATGCAGCACGAAAAGGAAGCTCTTTCAGAGCCTGTAAAATAAAATGAAGGGGAAATGACCTGGCATTGTTAGAACGCAGCCATATTCATGCTCATTCAGTGCTGCTTCTTTCATGCTGAAAATGGGATCTTGATGTCTGAAAAGATACTCATTTCAGACAAACCTATCACTACCAGTAATTTTTGCTCTGCTCCATCAATACGAATAAGGACCTTGTGTGATGCAAGGTATTAACGACCATTTATTTTGTTCCATCTGCTTTCCAATCTCTTGGATTCCTTCTCAGCTTTCAGTTTTCTCCACTGTATTCATTACATCCTTAATGCTATTTTTAATGACATCTGTATCTTGTATAAGAAGGAACTGAGGCAAAGCTTTATTACTGCTGGTTTGACCTTGCCATAGAATTTGTAAATAAGGAAAATCTGCCAAACTGTGCTGAAGCTATACTGAGTTTTCAAAACAAAAAAGTGGTTAAATTATCCTTGAAGAATAATTGAATCAGCTTTTGCCCAAATCATTATTATTTTTAAGTGAAATCATGCTTCAGAAAAGTCACGGATCCACAGAATCGCAGAACACTAGGGGATTGGAAGAGACCTGGAAAGATCATCCAGTCCAATCCCCCTGCCACAGCAGGATCACCTAGAATCGCACAGGAACATGGCCAGGTGAGTTTTAAATGTCTCCAGAGAAGGAGGCTCCACTGGCAGCCCCTTCCATGGCTCTGTCACCCTCACCGGGAAAAAGTTCCTTCTCATATTGATATGGAACCTCCTATGTTCCAGCTGACACCCATTGCCCCTTGTCCTATTATTAGATGACACTAACTCTAAAGTAAATCCTGATTAAAGTATGAAGGCCTGGTGATGATATTTTAAGTGTTATCCATCTTTGAAGCTGAATAAGCATTTTGCTGGGTTCTTCAGATTGCACAGATATATGTTTTGGGATTTGTTTATCAAGTTTGATAGTTTTATTAGTGTGGTAGGAACAAAGTTTTAGGGCACATTTTGTGACCTAGAGGAAAGACAAGATAACAGATTACTATGATGTTGCTTCTGGGCTATTCAAGGATTCATTAAAATATGAGGGAGACTTAGTATGTCCCCAGTAATACATTTATGGAAGACTTAAACCTAATGAGACTTATTTCTAGTACGCACTAAATGTTTGCTTTGTTTTCCTCCTAATAAAGAAATGAAGGAATGCCCCTTGTTCTATCATTAGATGCCACTGAGCAGAGCCTGGCTCCATCCTCCTGACGCCCACCCTTTCCATATTTATCAACATTAATGGTGTCACCCCTCCGTCTCCGTTTCTCCAAGCTCAAGAGACCCAGCTCCCTCAGCAGGGAGATGTTCCGCTCCCTTCATCACGTTTGTGGCTCTGCACTGGACTGTCTCAAGCAGTCCTCAGAAGGCAGCCTGTACAGGTTTGGACTGACAGACCAAGAGATGCCCAGGATTGATCTTTCTCCTATTAATTTCACTTGAAGGCAGAACTGGACTTCAGAGAGTAATGAAAAGGGAGAGTTATAGAAGACCGAAGCCACGATGAATTAGTGGAAGTGAGCATGACATTTTCTTAATATCTGCTTGTAATGTCACTGACTTAGATCAAATTTCTAAAGACCTCCTTGAATAGTTAATTTCACAAAAAAAAACCCAGGTACAGCACAAGAAGGAACAAGATTGTAAATGTCTGTTGCGCCGCTTGTTGCTTCCCGCTGAAGAGCGTGTTTCACGATAGGAAAATCTTTTTGTCTCTCAGGAAACACAAAACCACTGAATAATGTTAAAGCAAGTGGTGTTACACAAATGATTTACAGCACCACCGATAATCACTACGGCATCTCTGATTATTAATGGGGCATTGATAGGCCCCTCAAGAGTTTCTTGCTGAATCAGCTTTTGAAATAAATTGCTTTCTTTTGAGCCACAGCCGCACCCCAGAGAAAGGGGAACGATGCCTTGACAGAAATAATTGATTTAGGCTGGCTAGCAGACACAGGCAAAGCACAGCATAAGATGCTTTATGAATTACTACGTCTCAGTTAATGGAGTTTACTTTCCATTAACACAAAACTGTTTGGGCCTTCACAAGGCTGCCTGTGTATTTCTCATACTATTGATGCTTTCATACTATCGGTGTCTCCGTACTATTAGTATTTTTCAGCACTCTCTTCCTGAGACTATTAAATGTTTCGCTTTTTCGTTTGTTTTCCTTCTAATATCGCTGCAATAGCAGAAGACTGGCTAAATATATGAAACCAAGATGCAAGTAGGTCCTCAAAGGAAACAGTCAGTGTAAGTTCAAAGAAGCACCGTGTCGTCAATCTTGAGGAAAAAAAGAAGCAGTGAAACAAGAACAAAAGGAAGCCTAATAATTTTTCAAGATGAATACTTTCATCAACTAAACAAGAGTTGTAATTCTGCCAACTAATAGTAAGGACCATTAACTGAAAGCTGTAAAAACTGTTTGCTATGCAAAGCACCCATTTTTCACTGCTGGCTGACGCTTTGGTAGCAGCAGTGCACTAGGATGTCCTGTCTAGGATGAAGCAAGAACTGGTGATCTACAGGAGGAGTGGACGTTGCCTCTTAAAGGTTTTATGGCATTGCCAGTTGAACAAGCATCCTTTATAAAAATAAACACACGAAAGACATGATTCCCAGTTCCTGGAGAGATTAAAAAGTGATATACAGAAAGCTGTAGTTAGGAATACAATGTTGATTTAGCAGCTGTGCCTTGCAGGACACAGCTAGTACGAATGGGATGAAAATAAGAAGCAAGAACCACAGGGTGACTATCTAATCCAAGAGGTCAGCTCACAAGGATATCTGGGTTTCTGCAAAGAGGACTGTGTGAAATGTTCCAGACCCTGCTGTACCTAACACTTTTCCACCAGCTAAGGTTGAGCTAAATATTCTTTCTCCTGTCTGGATTCTCTGTAGCCGCATGCTTTTCACAGACCCAGCAGCCCTGTCCTAAACTTCTGTGCTTTGTACTAGTCGATCTTTCAAGGTCCCTTCCAATCCCCAAGGTTCTGTGATTCTGTGTATTGTGACCACCAGCCATAAGAGAGATACAATGTCAAGAGTGGTGATCAGTCTCTTATCACGTAAAAATGGGGTCTCCTGCATAAAAATGAAAGGGTAAGGAACAGCACCATGTTGCTCAGTGTCAGAGGATTCATGCAGCTGAGTTCTGGGAAATGCCTAGCTGCTTGCTCGCTCTCCGGAGCCCCTAAAAAAAAAGGCATCAATATTCAAAGAGTCCTGGTAGCTACTCCTGATTGCTCTCAGACTGACATCCAACAGTTATCGGTAGCCTCATTCCAGCTGATTTGTCTCTCTTGTAGTGTCATGGGTAAAGTTTACCAACACAGAATGCAGTCATCTGCTTCCTGCTGACTTTGAGCAGGAGGTTATCATCTAGCTTTCCTACGTGACTTCAGAATCTCTTCTCCTCCATAGAAACACAAAAAAAGAGTGAGTGCTATCAGTGTCGCACTCTACTAACTTCTCTGACTTCAGGAAAGTGTGAGGGACAGCTAAACACAACCAGAGCATAAAGATAAACTCTCTGACCATCCTGTGGCTTATGTTTGAACTGCTGTGATTTGCCCTAGATATGAAGATTCTTGGAGTGACGCATGGATGTGCAAAACTTGGGAGCAAGCCCGACCTTGGACTATCCCAGCAGCACCACATGCCTTTGGATGGACATTAGCAGGTAGGGTAAGAAAAGGATTATGAAGGAGATGGCTCGATAGAAAGTTTAGCTGTGTTAAATTATTTTTCACCTTTTTAATTAAACAAAAATCATAGTGGGTGCCAATAAAAATTAGCAAACATGGGTGTACAATAAGAAATTAATAAAAATATGACAGCTTCCCAGTCTTTCAACCAATCAAGTATGCATAACTCATCAGAATAAGACTGTCACAGGAACACCTTAATTACTGACCTTAATTGTCTGCTTCACAGAAATCAGCATCTCTCTATGAACAGCCATTTATCTGCCTCCTCTTAGATTGCAGCCTTTGCATGATGGGCACTGAAAGCGTGTGCATGTTTGCACAACAATGGGTACCAAATGCTTCTGAGCTTTTCCAGGCCCAAAGTTTGACTCTTAGGAGTCCTATGCACTTGTACATCCTGTTTCATGGCAGAGGGGTTACACAAAGCCACTGAGGCCATCTCCCTTCCTTCCAGCTCCTTCCCAAGGAGCATATTTTCCAAATGGATCACAAGACAGGCTTACACAGCAGATTTGGCATCTGGTGTCTCAGAGTGAAAGAAACTGGGATGTAAATGACTGAGTTATGGAGGTAAAGGTAGGAGAGCAGCAGAAGAAAATTAAATCAAAGAATCAGAGGATGTAAGGGACCTCGAAAGATCATCCAGTCCAATCCCTCTGCCGCAACAGGATCCCTTAGATCCAGTCTCACAGAAACACATCCAGGCAGGTTTGAAACGTGTCCAGAGAAGGAGACTCCACAACCCCCCTGGGCAGACTGTTCCAGTGCTCCATCACCCTCACTGGGAAGAAGTTTCTTCTCACATTCATATGGAACCTCCTATGTTCCACCTTACACCCATTGCCCCTTGTCCTATCAGTAGATAACATCAAGAGCAGCCTGGCTCCATCCTCTGGACACCTGCCCTTCACACATTAAGGAGGTCACCCCTCAGTCTCCTCTTCTCCAAGCTAAAGAGACCCAGTTCACATATTGATATGGAACCTCCTATGTTCTAGCTTACACCCATTGCCCCTTGTCCTATCATTGGATGACAATGAGAGATCACCTTTCCAAAATATATGTAAAGTAACTGTAATTAGAAGAGTAGTGATTGCACATAAGAGGAATTAGGGAGAGTAGAGACACAGAAAAGCAGAAAATGAGGCCAAAAAGGTGTGAGAGATCTTTCAATTCACCCCCTTGTGCCAAAGCTGGATAAAAGTTTATGGGCTGATGTATGTTTGTTTTACTGCACTTAATCTAAAGCAGAGAATTTAACCATTTTGTCCTGCATTCTTGCCTAGGGTTTATAAACAGCAAGTGTTTGCTACTGTCTAATGTAACTCTTCCTTGATGTAATTTGAGCACATTCCTTTCTTGCGATATCCACAGTGGATGTGAGAACTGATGACAAACTGATTATTTGAAAGCTCCTCAGGTCTCTGTGGTCATTCATTGCATAAATCAAACCCTTAGCTCTTTCATTTTTGCCTCACAGACATTGTTTTCTAATTCTCTGGTCATTTTTCTCTCCTTTGGCTTGCCTCCACGTTTGTTGAAGCTCGCTGCACAGAACTAGACACGCAGCACTCAACAGCAAAGCCGCGTGTTTGCTTTTACTGCACTAGTAAGACTCTGTTGATGCATATTCCTCTTGTGAGTCACTGTAACCTCAACAACTTTTTCAGCAAAACTTCTGCCTAGTCAGCTGTTTCCCATTCGGTGTTAATGCACTTGATTTTTCCAGATTAAGTGCAGACCTTGCATTCTCCTTTTTGAAGTTCATCCTGTTTCTTTGGACCAGCTGTCTCATTTGTCAGGATCACTTTGATCGCAGCTCCACCAGGTTTGTGACATCTGTGAATCTGCTAAACATATTTTCTACTAGTGATCCTGCTGTACCAGGGGGATTGGACTAGATGATCTTTTGAGATCTCTTCCAATCCCTAATGTTCTGTGATCCAGGTCCCTGAGGTAAATACAAAACATTACCAAACTCTGGATACATCCCTGGAGAATCTCAGCTAACGGTTTGCTGTTGTAACAGTGGACCTTTAAGAACTATTCTCTAATCACTGCATTCCAAGCAATCTTCTCCAGCTTATTAAAAGACTATCATTCAGACATGTCACATAGCAATGAAAAAAACCCTCTATTTACACTAACAGCTCCAGGGGAGCTGAAGGTAAGCATTTCCTTAAAATTCTTGTTTATGTTAAAATTGATTATTTAGCTCTTATCGAATGTAGAACACAATTACATTTGCACGAGACACAACATTATGGAGTTGGGGCTGTTTAGTTTGAGGAAGAGGAGGCTGAGGGGAGACCTCATTGCTCTCTACAACTATCTGAAAGAACACTGTAGAGATGTTGATGCTAGTCTCTTCTCACAGGTCATTAGTGACAGAACCAGAGGGAAGGGCTTCAAGCTTCAACAGGGGAGGGTCAGACTGGACATCAGGAAGAAATTCTTCCTAGAGAGCGTGGTCAGGCCCTGGAATGGGCTGCCCAGGGTGGTGGTTGAGTCCCCATCCCTGGATGAGTTTAAAAGATGCTTAGATGTAGTGTTGAGGGATGTGGTTTAGGGGTGACCTTGTAGAGTAAGGTTGATGGTTAGAGTTTATGATCCCAAGGGTCTTTTCCAACCTGAATGATTCTGTGATTCTGTGACATCAGAATTGTCATTTTGGGCACGAGGCAGGCAAGAGTTGGATTTTCACTCATATCGGATCCTTAGATTTTGAGTATTTTGTTATAAAAATTTTTCAAGACTTTATCAAGATTATGGAGACTGAGGGGTGATCTTATTAATGTTTATAAATATGTGAAAGATGGGTGTAAGGAGGATGGAACCAGGCTCTTCTCAATGTTTTCTAATGATAAGACAAGAGGCAATGGGTGTAAGCTGGAACAGAAGAGGTTCCACATCAATATGAGAAGGACCTTCTTCCCAGTGAGGGTGACAGAGCACTGGAAGGGGCTGCTCAGGGGGCTGTGGAGTCTCCTTCTCTGGAGATATTTAAAACCCACCGGGACATGTTCCTGTGCAACTGGATCTAGGGGATCCTGCTGTGGTGGGAAGGTTGGACTGGATGATCTTTTGAGGTCCCTTTCAAACCCTAATGTTCTGTGATTATTACTGCAAAGACTGGCCAGTGAGAGCTGATTTGAGAGAGAGGGATTTTTGTAGTCTTCAGAGAGCCTTAATACACACTCTACTGCCTCAAAGAGCCGCACTACTCTAAATGCATTTTTCCCCCATAAGCCCTCCAAAGGTTTGCCTCTTTGGCGGCTCCATTACAGACTGAGCTCCTCTTCTGAGCAGCCCTGTGGTGAAAGAAGATGCGTTGAATAGGGTGGAACTTAGTGAAGACTAAGGTTAAAAGCAAAGTTGTTTCCTGCATCAGAAGTGGTGGTGCTTGTGGCTTGATCAAAAAGGCCATAAGACACGAATTTAGAAAAATAATCAGAGCAAAAGCTAGATCTTCATCAAAATATTAAAGTAGTTCAAATGATGTGAGTTTGAAGGACCAGCTTTCTAAAAATAGAGATGATTCTATGAGATGGGTATTTGAAAAGCAACTGACTTTTTTACAAGGCAAAGCTCTATGCATAATTAATATGTCACTGGGGAATTTTTCAGCAAATAAATATGAAGCTAAACTGTTTAATTATCAAGATAATTTCAGCAATTTATTACTGCTTCTTGTGGTAGGACAGACTGAAATTAGCTAAAGCTGAGATCCAGCTGATAGTTTAGAATGTAGAGCTTGAAAACAGGGGGGGAAAAGGCTTAATTTCATAAATAGAAACACTTTAAATCTTGAAAACAACAATCTTACCCTCTAATGAAGCTTGGATGTGCTATATTTATTGGCTTTCTTTTGTGAAGCATATTCCTTAATTGTCTTTAAGAACAGAGCTTCAGCTTGTGAATTGTCTAGTTTTTTTTATTCTTTTTGGCTGAAGCTAATACAATTTAGCTCTGTTTTATATACGAAAGCAAGGGAAGTCATGCTGTTCCTCAAAACCCAATACACCTTTCATTATGCAGAGTGGAAGAGCAATCACTGTTGTTACGTTTCCATCTTGCACATTATATCCTGAGCATCTTGTTGTCTCTAATTACACTTGTGTACCTACAAGGCATGAAGCACGAGTCTCTTCAGGTACTAGCCATGAGTTCAGTCCTGCTTAATGCAAAGCTTCCTTGCCCTTGTGTTATTGTAGGATCTTCTGGCGGAGATTCATGTGGGCTGAAAGGTTCCACCTGTACTTTCTGGGTCAGTACACTCCTTTCTTTGCAGCATGAAACCCTACAGCCTACATGAAAAGGTCAAGAAATCTGTCGTTTTCCATGGGTCTTAAGTCTGCCTGAAAGCCGCCCTGATGTCTGCAGTCTTCAGGGAAGATGCCTACAGTCTCCATGCTCATATGCAATTCACATAAGAGTGCCCCAATGCACAGATCTTGTGCACGTGCACGCGAACTGAGATAGACAAGGGGCATGGCACTGCGCTTTGAGTGCTCAGTGTGTCAAAAGGGACAGGGATGCAAACTCAAAGGTAATTATGTCTTCCCTGGGAAATCAGGCTTATGTCACATAGAGTAAATAGGCTGTGTCTTCTGTTTTACTTCCTTCCCCGCCCCCCCATCAAGCCCATTTTTGTTAGAAAGGAATAAAAACCAAAATGTAATGAAGAGGAGATTTACTTAAGATCTTGACAGAAGGTTTTGAGTTGTAGGAAAAATCTGTTTGGATAACAGCATTAGAGGAGGAATGCTTAACCGATACAAGAGGGAAATAAAAGCAGCCACAGCAAGAAAGAACAAAAACCTGTCAGAATAAAGAAATCTTAGTCGACCCACAGAAAGGGCTTTTGAGAGGCTCTATGGGAGAAAGAGTGGCAGAGCCATTATGCAATGTAGATGCTCAGGAAGGCAAGAGAGAGAGAAAGAGAGGCTATTTACTCTTTGGGTTTTAGCTGGATCGGGAGATGGCTGTCTTTCCTACCATACATCAAACCAAACTCCGGAACTCCGGAACAAAAACAGTTCAATACAGGCTGTCTGCAGCTATGTCTTTTTGATTGTCCTTTTTCAACCGGTGCCTTATGGGAAACCTCCTCCCACTCCCCACCCCCTCCCCCACACATCTCCCAAAAAAAGAAGTCCCTTTCAAAACAACTGTCATTACATAGCATATTTTTCTCATTATAAGGCACTTAAAGAACAAAAAACACCCCACATCTGCTGTAACTTGGCTGCCCTTTCCATTTTAGGTTAACCCACATTTCTGGCTTTTTCATCATCATTCCCAATTAAATCCTCCAAAACAATTTTACAAGTTTTATTTAAACCTCCTTATTCAATTCCAGTCCTTCTGGCAGAGTATCTGACAAAAATCATTGTATCTTACACAAAATACTTCTGCCTAAACTTTGTACACATAACTGATCTTCCATTTTTAGAATGATCTCTGGGGGAAAGGAC
Source organism: Rhinopomastus cyanomelas (assembly GCA_013400115.1). NCBI lineage: Eukaryota > Metazoa > Chordata > Aves > Bucerotiformes > Rhinopomastidae > Rhinopomastus > Rhinopomastus cyanomelas. Next base: position 140,700 of record VXBP01001624.1, read on the forward strand.
TGCAAAGTCTCGTATTTAGCCCCAGTTTTGTGCTGGATGCTGGAGTCCTGCAGCATCATAGCATACCTTGAATTTTAAATACTTTCGTGTATGGACTCCTTGTGTGCTGCTTTCTGTTCACTTCTACTTTACATTTCTAGGAGGCTACTAGAAGAAGCTGTTGCACTTCGCTTTGTATAGTCAGAGAATTGCACTGTAACCTGTCTCTCGGGGGGACGTTTGATTTTTGTACTGCCTAGTTCTGTCTGTTGTGCCTTCATCTAACACAGAAGTATCTGTGTGGAGAGCAGAATGATGGGAAATCCTTGCCCTGCAGTTCTAACGCTGTCTTTCCTATTTCAGTCTAGCTAATGAACAGCAAAACAAAACAACAATCTGACAAGTCTGAGCTTCTCTTAGATATCACAGCAGGCACATGCCATGGCTTCTCTCAGGCACACTGATCGCTTTTACCACATTTGTAATACTCTCATAAATACTTCTTGGAGCCACTCCAGGCATGTGTAATTAATTCTCAGTGGGATGCTCATAGTGGTCACCCCGGATCAGAAAGGTCAGGGCTCTGTCTGGGCCTTTACAACATCAGTAAAAATTAAATACCCACTTTCCCCAAAGGTCATTGCAAGCCGAATCCACAAAACGATCAGTCTCAATCAGTTTCCAGTTCCCTGCTGCTCCACATTATTTCTGCAGTTATCCTAGAAATGAAAAGGAAACACACGAACAAATCAAAGCAGGAGCCATTTTTGGTATTGACTTCATCCTCTGCCCTACACAACCAACCGAGGAAGATCCACAGCGGAGAAGCAAGACAGCCCCTCTGAACACGTGAGGAGCCATTCACCTACGGAAGGACTCTGGCTTTAATTAATCTCCCTGCCTTCTTAGGGTGGCTAAAAGAGGAAAATCCCGCCTGGCAGACAGCTGTTGCGTGCAGAGGGTTGACTCACCGTGAGAGCCGGCGGAACCAGCGAGAACGCGAGTCTCCTGCCGGGAGCTCGGCATCAGCACCATGGACAGGGGCCGGCGGGGAGGGACAGGCGGGCACAGGGAGCCCCTAGGAGGGGTCTGCTCGCCAGGAGGGGCAGCGGGCTACATACTGCGTAGGCGGTCTGTAGCTCCTCTTTGTTTTCCACAGCTTGCCATGCCCTTTGAAAACGATCACGGGAAATTGGTTGTGAATCTTCTGCTGTTTTTCTTATTTCTTTTCTTGTAATGCTGCATACCCTAGAGCCTGGCGGTGTTGCACAATCACAGAATCAATGGGAAAGGGGAGGAGAACTCAACACCAGCAAAGTACAAAATTAAGGAAGAGAACTACTGCTACTAAGGGCATCTAGGGATAGGACAACGGGAAATGGTTTCAAAATTAAAGTGGATAGATTTAGGTTAGATCTTAGGAAGAAATTCCTCGCTATGAGGGTAGTGAGGCACTGGAACAGGTTGTCCAGAGAATTTGTGGATACCCCCACCCTGGAGCTGTTCAAAGCCAAGCTGGATAGGGCTCTGAGCAATCTGGTCTAGCTAGAGGTGCCCCTGCCTATAGCAGGACAGATGGAACTAGATGATCCTTAAGTCCTTTCCAACACAATCCATTTCTGTGACTCTATGCAATAGAGCAGTGTGCACCCAGCCAAGAGAAGCATCTGCCAACATCCTAACAGTTCTGGACTACTCTAACCACACAGTTACTCAAAACCACAGTCTTCCTGAGGGGAAGAACATCAGTCAGACATTTTTCTCAGTGACACTCTTGTGAATGCTTCCTTCAGTATCACTGGTTTCTCTTTCCAGTGCCAGAAAAGGTCAAATCTGACACTGGTGATTTAATATAAAAATATTCAATTTTACAGCAACTTTTTCCTGCTTCTTCTGCTGTATTATTCCTTTATCTGACAAATACTAATTTCTTTCACTGGCTGGAAATCCCAAACGCTATAATTTCTTTCAGAAACCATGTAATTTTGTTTGTAAATGTCAAGTCCCATTGTTGGACATGGGCAGTGCCAACCTCAGGGTTAGGGCAGCCAGATTGGCTTAAGTGCAGAAACAGTCTTTAAAGACTATCAGACAGTGTCGTGACACTGCTAATTTCCTTTGGGACACGCTCACTTCCTGCTCACAGGCTTCTCAAACCCACGCAAAGTCATTGTCTCAGCCTCACACTCCTTACATCAGTCTCTGGCTTTTTCTCTTTCACCCTATCCTCAGCTGTGTGCAGCATCTCTGTTTGTTCCTCTGTTCAGTCATTGTGCATCCCATTAACCAGCCAAGGGCCAGAAAACATGCAAGCTTCAAGTGCCTTTTCCTCAGCATCCCACTTCCCTCAAAAAGCCAGGGAGCCAAACTAAGGCAGATACCTTTGCATCCTACCTGACACTTTCTTACCTTGACTGCAACCCATTGGGCAGCCAAACTCTGAACAGTACAATCTCTGTAGATCTTTGACTGCTGTGGAAGTACAAATGAGAAGAAATTATCTTTTCAATGTGTGCATGAGATAATTTCCCATCAACTAGTAGTCTTGGAAGAGATGCATACAGATGATGGACTCTAGGTGGTGTTTATTGTTGGAGTGCAACAGCTCTGACGATGCAGCCCTCCCTCTCTGCTCTATTTATTGATTCCCATCACGTATTTAAATTGTGAACACTGAAATGGAAAGCCATCTTTCATTTCAAGTACTGATCAGCATCTACCCCACCAGGGCTCTGGTAACACTGCAATGCAAATAGAAAGGGACCTGCATCTGCCTGCTCACTAGCCCCAAGACTCCACGCTTGCCTAATGCAGGAGATCTTATATATCCAATAACACAATAGTGAGAGTGACAGATCATTACAGTGCTATTGTGCCAGAAGTGTTGTTATGAGTATAAAGGATTGAGCTGGTTATTAATCATCTGAAAGAGTTTTACACAGACACAAACATAAGTCACAGCACTCCATCCAGTTGGGTAATTACATTCTGCCACAATAAATTCCTTCGAAATTTTCTACCAATAGTGTTTTTTACTTCCAGCCCTTTGTGCTGTGTTGCTTCACACCACCAAATAGCTGATGCATATCTCTTCTGAGGTGATCAACTGCCTTCTGTGGCAATTCAGATGTACACAGAGCTGCACTCTATTCTTTATGTAGTCATCAGAGAACTCTATACAGCTCTTCCTTCATATTAAATTATGCATAAATACAGAGTTTTCTTAAAGAAAATGCATTAATGACACCTAGTACCTGGGATTTTTAGGCAGCCTTTTTTTTTTGAATGCCAAAACCATAAACATTCACTCCTCAATCATACTTATCCCGTGATGTCATCAGATCCAAAAGCAGCCAGGAAAGAGAAAATAATCTCCTCTTTAATGGACCTTTCAAAATCTCCGCAGTTTGGACAGTTCTGAATTATAAAATAGCAAAGTCATTTGCAAGTGGCTATTCATTATTTAGTACACAGGGCGATATAGCGGAGCGTTCCTCTATAATACATGAAGGGAGCTTTCAATTAGCAAAGCACTGGAGATGTGGCCCTTCACACAGCTGTGCTGGAGGATGTTTGAAAAGCCTTGCTGAACAGCAATTTCTGAAGGCTTGTGCCACTCTTCATAGCTAACAGTTAGGATTTGTTCCTGAGGGAGAGTAGCTCCCCCTGAGCCCAGTAAAGGGTTTTCATTGCCCAAATGAAAATGACATAATGAAGCTGACTGTGCTGGTGGCAGTGCAGGTAATTTCCACAGAATCACAGACCATTAGGGATTGGAAGGGACCTCAAAAGATCATCCAGTCCAATCCCCCTGCCAGAGCCGAATCACCCAGACCAAGTCATACAGTCAGTGTGGGTTAGAAGGGACCACAGGATCATCCAGTTCCAACTCCCCTGCCATGGGGCAGGGACACCCCACCCTAGATCAGGCTGGCCAGAGCCTCATCCATCCTGGCCTAAAAAGAGGGAGGCTTTCTACTCTCTTTCTACTCTTTCTACTCTCTCCAGCAGTTCTGTGTCCTTCTGGAACTGAAGGGCCCAGAACTGGACACTATTCCAGATGTGGTCTCCCCAGGGCAGAGTAGAGGGGGAGGAGAACCTCTCTCGCTCTGCTAACCATCCCCCTTCTGATCCACCCGAGGATGCCCTTGGCCTTCTTGGCCAGAAGGACACACTGCTGGCTCATGGTCACCCTGCTGGCCCCCAGGACCCCCAGGTCCCTTTCCTTCATTTAGAAACAAAACAATAATAAAAATCCCACTTACAGGTTGCTCTGTGTAGGCAGCAGTGTACCCTTTAAATAGGACAAACGAGCAGTCTTCTCGAAACGATGTCTTGCAATGATACCTCATACCTGATACCATCAGTTTTGCAGCTATCTTTGGAAGCCTCTCTGATTTAGCAGCAAACTGAAGAGATAAGCAAACACATACTAGGATTGCATTGTTGCTTAGAAACAATCAGTCTGGGAACAGCATAATCCTATTAGGCTGAAGAAGACCAACATTTTAATAGGCTTCCCTGCCACTCAGATGCAAACTCTCCCTCTTGAATTAAATTTTACTACACACATGTAGCTGCTTGCCTCTTCTTTCCCCCCTCCCTACCAGAGGGCTTACACAAAGGCCTCATGGCATCGCAACAATGAGTAATGATGTGCTAAAGCTTTATTGATTTGCTTGGCAATCTCTTAGGCCCCCCACTCCCAAAACATATGCACTAAATTACACACTTGTGTTTGCAGTGTAAAAAGTACCCTGCATTCAAAACAGAAGATTGGAGAAGTTAAAGGACTCATAACGGAATATACAGGTCTGAATTATTCAAGCTGGGCTTGGCACAAAGAGGAGCTTCAACATCTGGGAGCTCAGGAGGGATGCTCATACCATGACTTTAGGCATCTCTGTTAGTCAGCATGTCTGATTAGATTCTTGCTATTGTGAGGGGAGAAACACCAGCATCTCCTGTAACTGAGCCAGAGCTGGGCTCTAACTTGCTCAAACCCTTTCTCCACTGAATATGAAATCACAGAACATTAGGGATTGGAAGGGACCTCAAAAGATCATCCAACCCAAACCCCTGCCACAGCAGGATCACTTAGACCAAGTCACACAGGAACACATCCAGGTGGGTTTTAAACCTCTCCAGTGAAGGAGACTCCACAACCCCCCCAGGCAGCCCGTTCCAGTGCTCTGTCACCCTCACAGGAAAGAAGTTCCTTCTCATATTGATGTGGAACCTCCTCTGTTCCAGCTCACACCCTTTTTCTATCATTAGATGCCACTGAGCAGAGCCTGGCTCCATCCTCCTGACACTCACCTTTCACATATTTATCCACATAAGGAACCCAGCTACTTAAGAAGACCACCAAAGTTGAACAGAGCAGTCTCAGGCTTATTATGATAAGTTATCAGCTGATTGTCTATCATTCTGTTTTCAGAAGTACTGAACCAAGCATTGAAATCTACCTTTGCTCAGAGGAGCTCTGATTTACACACTGACCTCCCATTCACTTCAGTGGAGCAGAGACTCGTGTAAAGTGGGCCATACACACGTGTGCTCCTACAGTAAGAAAGCCTCCTTCCTTGTGGTCATGGCTGCTGGCTTCAACCCAGCCAAGAACGATGGCCATCTAACCCTACTGTATCATTGTGCAATTTGCTTGTTGGCCACAGGTAGCTCCTTCTGAGCAAACATCAGCATCAGAACCACTACAACAATCTGCATCCATTTCATACCTGCAGCAAGGCAAACGATGGAAACAGCCCTGCTTTTTCCCCCCAAGGCACTTCTCTTCAAGGCAGGGTTGACACACGTAGGGAAGGAATAATGTGAGGCACTACTGCTGTTGACTGCTTGAAGCTCCATTCTTTCAGGCTGTCAAGCAAGCCTGCACTTTCGACAAGGACAATATTCCTATTAAAAGCATGAATTGTAAAAGTACAAATGGGAGATGATTCTCAAAAGGCATTTTTGTAGCCAGCAGAAAGCTTCATGCCAATTGCTTAAAAAGGCTTTGAAAGTTTTCCAAGACAGCACAGCACAGGCCCAGATCACTCCTACCGGTTTAGCTTCATAATTGCCTTCCCTTTCAGTACTTATTTTTGTCTTCAGCTGAGTGCTTCTCTCCCCACAGCCCAAGTACCCTTTCACTGCCAGCATCCCACAGAAAGGAGCTTCCCTTCCCATAGACACAACCTGGCTGCGCCGCCCTTTGCTGTGAGAAGCACAAGGTGCACTTCCCCAGCTGTGTCCAAATATCTTTCCAACATTCCCAGCATGAAGTATTAGGGAAAACATCCAGTTCCTGGGCACAGGACAGCTGGCTGCCAACTCCTGAAACCTGGAGCCATCCCAGAGTGTTTGGCCAACACAACTCACGCAAAGCTTAACCTGTTCTGTCACCCACAAATACACGGCCAGCAGAGAAGAGGAAATATTTACATTCCAGCCAGCCCCTCTGAGCTTTGGGTTTTACTGAGACAGGTTTCCACAAGCAACAAGTAAAAGCTCCTACTTTAGGCTCTAGTGTAAGTTCCTGGCACTTCCCAGCAGCAGTTTTTCACAGAACATTAGGGATTGGAAGGGACCTCAAAAGATCATCCAGTCCAATCCCCCTGCCACAGCAGGATCACCTAGATCCAGTTACACAACACGTCCAGGCCTGCACAGTGTCTATCCTTGACCAGTGCCAATGATCCCATGAATTTTTAAATGCTGTATTTGCACTGGAAGTTCCCCAACCTCCTTTGCTGCCATTTCTGCACAAGAAAGTTTTGCAGGAGATAGAGTCTGACCTGAAATCTCTGACACCGACTGTCCTGCAGATCTTTATTAACTGTTCTGCTGGTGTCTAAACTTCCTGAGCACTTCTGTTTCCAGGTGGGTCGTGGAGTCTCCTTCTCTGGAGACATTTAAAACCCACCTGGATATGTTCCTGTGCAACCTGATCTAGGGGATCCTGCTGTGGCAGGGGGATTGGACTAGACGATCTTTCAAGGTCCCTTGCAAGCTCTAAGATTCTCTGATCCTGTGCCTGGTTTGTTTTCCCTTTGCTTATTTTTGCATGCTGTAACCACACTGTTTACATTAACAGTAGCCACAAATAGCTCTCCATGCATAATGAAATCTTCATGCCCGAAACATCAAGGTGGTGTAGAGGAAGGCAAGTGGGACATCAGAGCAGGGGGCCTTGAACATCAGAACACAGGACACAGCATACAGCCATGAGACGATAGGAGAAAGGCAGAGGCTGGCAAAGCAGAGCCCAGAGCTGTGAACAACTCACCCATTCTGGAATGAGCTGCCCAGGGTGGTGTGGTTGAGTCCCCATCCCTGGCTGTTTATAAGACACTTAGATGTAGTGCTGGGGGATCTGGTTTAGGAGTGAACTTGTCGAGTAGGGCTGATGGTTGGACTCGATGATGCCAAAAGGTCTTTTCCAGCCTGAGTGATTCTGTGATTCAATAGTCAATTAAAGAAATGAATCCCTGGGAGCTGGACAAAGCACACTTTCAGGGTTAGCAAACAGCAGAGAACAGGTATCTAACAGAAGTGAAAGGTACCATGCAAGTACCTTTGGTTGCCAGGCCAAGTGGCAAATCAAGGTGAGAGCCAAAGTAGCAAACTTACATAAATTATCCCAACCAGCTTCCACAGGGAGGAGGAAGAAACTATCAACCTGGCAAGAGACTCAGGGGAGCCAGTGGCCACTCCCCCCCCATCCCCCCAGTCTGAAGCCATCAATCTGTGCACCCAGAAGGGCAGTGTAAGGGGTGGCAGAACGATGGGGAAAGGATCAGACACTAGGACTGGATAACAATTTTAGCCATATTGATATTAAACCTTTTTCTATAGTGATACTTCTTCTTTCCTTCTTTTCCTATAGTAATTATATCTGCCTCAATAAGAATTCATTGATTAGATAGCTTAGATTTCAATTAAGCCAACAGCAGGTTCTTAGCTCTACATATGAAAGATGTTTCCTTTTTGTCCATAACAAGATTTCGAGCTTAACAAGTTCAGCAAATCCCCAGGGCTTTGGGGTCTGTGCAGTTCTTGTTCTCCTTTAGCAGCTCTGCACATCAGACACCTGAAGACTGAGATTCTCACCAGACTCCCAGAGCAACGTAAGGGTGGGAACAAGATGCTCTGCAGCTGCAGATCATCCTTTGCAGGCACTCAGCTGGAGTAGCAGCTTCCCTGAGGCCTTATGTAACCACTCTACACAAAGGATTTCTAAGTCTTGTGAGGAACCTTACCCTCTCACACGATTCAGTCGTGCACACAGGCAACTCCAAGCTCCTAGCAGCTCCATGTTGTGTGTTTTAATGTGCTCTCCCTGCTCTGCTGAGAACGAGGTCCTGACAGCATCAATGATTTATAAATATGTGAGGGGTGGGTTTCAGGAGGATGGAGCCAGGCTGTTCTCAGTGTCATCTAGTGATAGGATGAGGGGCAATGGGTGTGAGCTGGAACAGAGGAGGTTCCATATAAATACGAGAAGGAACTTCTTCACAGTGAGGGTGACAGAGCACTGGAAGGGGCTACCTAGGGGGGTTGTGGAGTCTCCTTCTCTGAAGATGTTTAAAACTCACCTGGATGTGTTCCTGTGTGACTTGGTCTAGGTGATCCTGCTGTGTCAGGGGGATTGGACTGGATGATCATTCGAGGTCCCTTCCAATCCGTCATGATTCTCTGAGAAGAGGAGAAGAGCCTCAGTGTCTGTTTCTGCACTGTGGCAACGGAAGCGTAACGCCTCCAGCCAAGCACAGCAGAGAGAAGAAAGCCCCAGCTGCTGTTCCACATGTAGGATCCATTAAACTCTTTTCTCTCCCACAAAGGCAGAATCAGCTCTTAGCTCTGCCGCCTTTATGGTCATTTTGCCTGGGGACAGCAATTTAAAGCAGGTGCAGCATCACCAAGAAATGAGGCCAATGACCTGGAGTTCCAAAAGGGTTTGCACAGCTAGATGGAAGTACAGCCTTGCTGAAGCTGTCACGTACTGCTTGGGATGCTCCTTCCTCTATTGCTGACTGCTGGCAGCTGCTTTAGCTCAGCATTCCCACATTTGCTCAGAAATTACCAGACCTCTGCTGAAATGGAGTCATTTAGGAGGTGAATCGCTAGCGTTTTCTTCCACAGACAAGATCATCTGCTGAATGTGGATGCAGAGCTGCTACCTGCAAGTCTCACTCAGTATCAGCAGCTCCAGTGGAAATTCATTACTGCTGAGAGTCCAGCAAGGGGTAAAAACAAGCTGCAGGTAAACTGGAGAGGATACTGGTGAAGAATAACATAGAATCATTGGGGATTGAAAGGGACCTTAAAGATCATCCAGTCCAATCCCCCTGCCACAGCAGGACCACCTACATCAAGTCGCACAGGAACACATCCAGGTGGGTCTTAAATGTCTCCAGTGAAGGAGACTCCACAACCCCCCTGGGCAGCCCCTTCTAGTGCTCTGTCACCCTCACTGGGAAGGAGATGCAGTATCCCCTGGAGAGGAGGATACCTAGTCTGGCTGCTGCATAGATCACAGCATCACAGAACATTAGGCATTGGAAGGGACCTCGAAAAATCATCCAGTCCAGTTCCCCCACCACAGCAGGATCCCCTAGATCAAGTTGCACAGGAACATATCCAGGTGGATTTTAACTGTCTCCAGAGAAGGAAACAAAGATGTTTAGGTTACTTTTGGAAAGAACTGTTATAATGAATATGTTAAAAATCCCAACCTCTCTTTGGCAGACTAGCACCTAAATCCTTGACAGAAATGAATTAAGGAGGAATTTGAGTGAGGAGAGGACAGTTGTTTGAGACAGGAGAGCAGTCCCTTCTGCACAGTGCCTTGCAGTTCCCAGCTTCCTCCCTGCCCTCTAATTTCAGGTTGCATGTTCCGATCACAACCATCTCACAGCTGCAGAAAGGAAGTCGGAGGCAGCCTGTAATTTACAGCCAGACATCACTCTGGAGAAGTTTGCAATTTGTGATAATGGCATTGTTCCTTGGGCTCTGCTCTCGCAGCTCATCCTTCATCACCTTCACAGAGCAGCCTCAGCCCCTCCAGCGAGAGATCGCTGCAAGAACATTTAAGATGTTATCACTGCAGCTATTTGTTGAGGTCCCCGGTGGCAGGAAGCACAAGGTTCGAGTGGGTGGGTGTTTTTCTATCAGGCAACAAATAAACCCCCACACATCCAATACGATTTGACATCATCAACCAGCAGTGCAATTAGCCCCTCGACTGGTAATTTTAGCAGTCGGCTGCTGAGCACTGACTCACACCTGTTGTCTGCCGCCTTCCGATGTAGAATAGCTCCAGCAGGCAGAACACGGGCTCGCACTCCGTTGGTTCAAAATGCACTTCCCATTCCAGCCTCTGATCCTTTTCTGACAAAACTGTCTGTGGGTGATTTGGGTGACACGGATGGGCTTGCACCCGAAGCAGGCTGAGGGTCAGCTAACAGGGCGTTGTCTGTGTCAGCCCTGGGAAGTGGACCCTCACCCATTCCTCTGCTAAAGAGCATGCACTTCACTGCTTTCCCAGGCAAGGTCCACATCTGCTCTTACTCTAAGGAGGGATGGGGTCATGCACAGAGAATCACACAGGCAGGAGTCACAGGATCACAGAACGTTAGGGATTGGAAGGGACCTCAAAAGATCATCCAGTCCCATCCCCCTGACACAGCAGGATCCCCTAGACCAAGTCGCACAGGAACACGTCCAGGCAGGTTTTAAACATCTCAAAGAAGGAGACTCCACAACCCCCCTGGGCAGCCCCTTCCAGTGCTCTGTCACCCTCACTGGGAAGAAGATCCTTCTCATATTGATGTGGAACCTCCTCTGTTCCAGCTGACACCCATTGCCCCTTGTCCTATCACTGGATGCCCCTGGTTCCATCCTCCTGACACCCACCCTTTCCATATTTATCAACATTAATGGAGTCGCCCCTCAGTTGCCTTTTCTTTAATCACAAGACACCCAGCTCCCTCAGCCTTTCCTCAGCAGGGAGATGCTCCACTCTATCATCTTTGTGGCTCTGCCCTGGACTCTCTCCAGCAGTTCTGTGTCCTTCTGGAACTGAGGGCCCCAGAACTAGACACAATGTTCCAGATGGGGTCTCCTCAGGGCAGAGTGGAGGGAGAAGAGAACCTTTCTCAATCTGCTAAGCACTCTCATTCTGATCCACTCCAGGATGCCACTGGTCTTCTTGGCTGCATGGGCACATTGCTGACTCCTGGTCATCCTGCTGGCCACCAGGACCCCCAGGTCCCTTTCTCCTACACTGCTCTCCAACAGGTCAGTCCCCAACCAACACCGGTACCTGAGATCGTTCTTGCCCAGATGCAAGAACTGCCTTTGTCACAGTTCATTCAATTTTTCCTTCCAGCTTTGAGTCATCAGCAAGCTTGCTGACAGTGCTCTCTAATCCCTCATCCATGTCATTAATGACTAGATTGAATAGGACTGGTCCCAGTGCTGACCCCTGGGGGACTCCACTAGCTCCAGGTGTCCAACTGGACTCTGTCCCAATGACCACTACTCTCTGGCTTCTGTCCTGCAGAAGGCAGTTCTGCTCAGCTGCACAAAGGAGAGAAGATCCACAAGACAAGACAGGACTTTGTGAGAGTGCTTACAAATCTACTCCGAAAGCCTTTGCTTTTCTTTCTGATTTCATTAGCGAGATACCAGCCCTAGGAATGGCCTTTCCCAGGTATTTCACAAGCCCTGGGATGCACCCTGATTGCCTCTCAGGGTGCAGGCTCCCTCCCATCTCTCTTCTCTTTGTGATACCTGCAGATTAGCATCGCCAGGCTTGTCTGAGCCCACCTCAACAGTAAACACAGCCCCTGCCCAAGACAAAACCCCATTTACCCACCAGGAGATAAGGTCAGATCTCTGTTAGAAGACTGCAGACTAAACTGCCAGTAAAGCTTAGACAGTTTTCGTCTCAGATCTGCACATCTGTTTGCTTTGACTCTTACCTAGGACATATTTCCTCTTGCAGAAGAATGGGCTGAAGGAAACTCCTCTGTCATGATGCCATCCTCTGCTCTCCAGGAGCCTTTTTACTAGCATGGAGCTGCTTTATAGAATCCCAGAACATCAGGCATTGGGAGGGACCTCAAAAGATCTAGTGGCACAGGCTGCCCAGGGAGGTTTGGAGTCTCCTTCTCTGAAGATATTTAAAACCCGCCTGGATGTGTTCCTGTATGACTTGGTCTCAGTGATCCTGCTGTGGCCAGGGGATTAGACTGGATGATCTTTTGAGGTCTCTTCCAATCCCTTATGTTCTGTGTCCACAGCAGGATCACCTAGAACACAGGACTGAGGTAAAAAGGTCTTAAGGACACAGAAATGAGAATTGTCTTAAATGTCTAGACCATCCTTCCTCTGATAACGTGATGTCACTGGCATGTCCTGGCCCTGTAGCTGATCTCTGAAAATGTGAAGCCCGTACGGCTTGCAGCTTGCTTGCCCATTGCAGTGCCTTGCTCCCATCCTTCTCCCTCCAGCAGTTGTGATCAGCACAGCACAGCTTCTGAAGCTCCTGTCTCCCTCTGCAAGCATGAAGCAACCCAAATAATACCCATGGGCTGCAGCTAGAAAGCTTTGCTAGGGAGGGGAATTAACCCAGCTGAGCAAACATGGGTCACACACTGTGGCTGGCACCTCGGGGTGAATTCTCTAGGTCACTTTGACTGAAAGCAAGGCACGAAATGGGTCAGACACCCAGACCTCAGCTCCCTGTTTCCCAGGTGCTAAAGTCACTCTTGACAGGCAAAGCACTGCTGCTCCAGTGGGGTTAACGGGCTGTGGCTCCTACAGAAGACAGGGATGGAAACTACCACCCCCAGGGAGGATGGAACAGTAGAGAGGAGGTGGAGAGGGAGCGGAGTATTGTTGCAGCAACACTGTGCTCCCGCAGCATCACCTGCCTGCACTCTGGTTCTCTGCAGAGTCCATGGAGAGCAATCATCGTGTTTCGAAAGGATTTTGAAAGACAATGAGTTCCCCGACTGACACCTCCCCGGCGATGTGCACAAAGTCCCGTGGATAACACCCCTCTCAGAGAGCTGCGGCCCCCGAGTGCTGGTGGGGTTTACTGCTTCGCTGTGCCTAGGCTGGCTAAGGGCTGAGAAATCCCCTCGCAGCTCTCAGCCTGCACACTGCATCCACAGCGTCGAAGCACTCGCACCCTACGTGAGGGAAAGGAAGGGGCTACGTGGGCTGTACTCCTCAGCGCAGCTCCGGGGCGACCAGAAAGGCTGGGCCATCAGCTTGAGGGAATGAAGGCAGAACAGCTTCTCCAGCAAAAGCCAGCTTGGAGCACCAGCAGGACCAAACCCCTCCTTCTGCAAAGATACTATCAGCAGCCACTGCAGCACCTATTGTTTCTATTCATAAGCTCTCTCCTGCACCTTTGCCTCTTTCACAACAACAATTTCAGGCTACTGAGAAATTCCTTGGTTCCCAAATCAAGCTACCGTAGCCCCTGGATGCACTTGAAAGCGGCTGATTCTGATTTGCTGTTTGCTCTATTATCTCAAATTTCCTCCCTTGACCTCTTGAAGAGATACCATTCATGCGCTCTGAAAAGAAACTCTGACTTGCCAGTTACATAAACTCTCACACAAAAGCCCCGCATAATTAGATCAGCCGGGTCCGAGCGCTGGCAGGAGCCTGATGAGCAGGCAGCAGCCCTGCAAAGGGGGCTTTTCCTGAGCCACGGCAGCGCTCTGCCCAGCCTCCTCTTCCTCAGGCTAACCAGCCCCAACTGTCTCCATCCCTCCTCATCAGACTGATCCTCCAGGCCTTTCACCAGCTTCATTGCCCTCCTCTGCACTTGCTCCAGCACCTCGATGTCTCCCTTGTACTGAGGTGCCCAGAACTGGACCCAGTTCTCAAGGTGCAGCCTCACCAGTGCTGAGCCCAGGAGGAGAATCCCCTCCCTGCTCCTGTTGAAGTCAGGAGGCACTGAGCCAAGCAGGCAACAGCAAGATCCAGCACGATGGTTTTTTTGTGGCTCTAAGCGTTTGCTGCAAGTGCCAGGGTGCAGGGGGAGCAGAGGTAGCCCCCCAGCGCTGGACACATCCATCTGTCCTCAGTCTGCTGCAGACACTTCTGACCTTGGCCAAATCCAGGCCCTTTCCAGCTTCAAACAGTCTTGGCAAAAACACTGTCTGTAGCTGAGGACATTGATGAGGACTGGAAGGATAAGACAGCTGATCTGATTGTTCCTGTCCTGCAACAAGGCTTGGAGAGAGGGGGGGAAAGAAAGGTGTGATGGGAAGGTGAGGAGGAGGTGGGCAACAGCTCAGCACTTGAATGAAGGCTTTTCAAAACGTCTCTCACCCTGTTCCTGGATTCAGATCTCGTCCAGAAGCCCTCACCGAGGAGCGGGCTGCCATTGTTCAAGGCAGGGGGGGATGACAGTGCTAGAGAGACCCACACTGGCTGATATCTCTTGGGTTCACCCACTACTTTTGTTGAAGTTCAAGAAACACAGTTTAAAAGGTGCCCTTCAGACCTTGGGAAGAGCCCTCTTTCTCTTTGGAGGAGAAAGACTGTGTAAAGTTAACTTGTTCTTCTGTAGGGCTGTTAGAAACTGGCTTTATGGAGAAGAGTTGGGCTGGAAGAACTAACGCCCTTCCCGCAACGCGGCACGCTGGACTATCTGGAAATCTCCACTGGGCACAGGATCCATCGTGGTCCTGAGACGCGCCCTTCTTTTCTCTGCCAGACCTCTGTGCCCACCTTGGGCCACCCTTTGCTCAGGACAGGGCTACTGGTCCCCAGGAAATCCACAGGGAATCATCTCCCTCTTATGGTGCAATCCTGCACTACACTTGGGTGCTCTTCTGGAGCTCCTCAGCCTGCGCTGCTCTGAAGGGTGCCTGGAAAGGCTGAGCAAAGAGGGGGTGTCTCACAGCACAAGATGGGGCCCAGGCAGAACTTGTGCCAGCACCACCTCTGCAAGAACTAATGGGTCTGGTCTGGAAGTGAGGAGAGGGACACAACAGCAGGAGGGTGATGCCAAAGTTGTTCAGTTTACGAGTAAAATTGGAGCAGGTGGTTACCTATGGTTGATGAGGACAGGAACCAGTGAAGCAGAGCTCCCAGCCAGTCCTTTACAAGTCAAACCTAAAGGTTGTCCTTCTCCCTGAAGGCTGTGGCAATCTGGTTCCTCCACTGGAAGAAGGATGTCGGAGGTGTGAGCAGCACAGCTCTGTTTACCCATCAGGCAGGTAAGAACTAACGCAGCCGGACTCGTGCTAGAGTTGTTGCCTTCACCATCCTGCCCAAACCCTTAAACCCTTCACACACCTCTTCTTGGCAGAGCTTCTGTTTGTGGTAAAGGGGGGCTGCAGCTGGGACCAGTCCTCTTCAATCTATTCATCAATGACTTGGATGAGGGATTAGAGAGCACTCTCAGCACCTTTGCTGATGACACCAGCCTGGGAGGAGTGGCCAACACCCCAGCAGGCTGTGCTGCTGGAAAGTGGGACCTGGCCAGGCTGGAGAGCCAGGCAGGGAAACACTGAAGGAGCTATAACAAGGGCAGTGCAGAGTCTGGCATCTGGGCAAGAACAACCCCAGGGACCAGTATATGGTGGGGACTGACCAGTTGGAAAGCAGCATAGGAGAAAGGGACCTAGGAGTCCTGATGGCTCGCAGACAGCAAGCAGAGGTAGACATATCCCACCCAAGTTGTCATTGAACATGGAAAGTACTGGAGGTAACAGAAGGGCAAGAAGGATCCCTGCTGCTTCAGATGGTGATGGAGAGGGAGCTGAAACACCTGCAAGCACAGCTGTGAGCATCACCAAGAATTTTGCTCACATGCAACGTCCTGTTCACGTGCAGACATCACGGGAGGTCTCAAAGGGACATTTGGACCACTCAGATTTGTTTGTGTGACTGACTCCTCCAGCACGGACCTCAATGGGCTGCAGTGAGGGAGCTGCTGAAGTCAGGCAGCCTCTCCCAGTGCCGGCTGCTCCAGGCCGCGGCAGCAGCCACGTGGCACCGCTTCCAGCCGCTGACTGGGTGACATTTCGTTCAGTGCAAGTTACAGACGTGACAAGTGAGTGAGCAGTTTGAAATTCATAGAGTCATAAAGTGGAAGGCCAGGGCAGCCATTCACATTGGCCATAAAACCACAGCTGGGAGCCCCGGAGCCAGAGCAGCAGCGAGCGTGAGAGAAAGACCCTCTGTCTTGATTAAGATCTCCTTGTGACAGAGCTTCCATATCCCGCCTGAGCGCTCCAAAGGCTAATTGCTCTTGCACAACCCATACCCCACTCTCCTTTGGGGTTTGCTCCTCATCTGCATTGCTCACCAAGCTCCCTGCAGAACCCAAACTCGAGGCTCTGCTCATAGAATCATTCGGGTTGGAAAAGACCCTGGGGATCATCGAGTCCAACCTTGCTGAGCCAGTGGATGAAGTGGCTGTAGTTGTGGGGTGTCAGCAGCAGCTCCTTGAGGAGCTGGCAGAAGTGGGTGGGCTGGCTGGTGCAGGGCGAGTCCACCTCTGTCTGCCCAGCTGCCAGTAGAAGGGAAGGGTGAGAGATCCTGCTGCTTCACACCAGTGAATCATGGCACAGTGGAGTTGGAACAGACCTCAGGAGATGATCCAACCCCTGCTGCCAGTGCAGGATCCCTTAGAGCAGATCCCACAGGAACAGTCCAGGGGGGTTTGGGATGTCACAGAATCACAGAATGTTAGGGATTGGAAGGGACCTCAAAAGATCATCCAGTCCAATCCCCCTGACACAGCAGGATCACCTAGGTCAAGTCACACAGGAACATGTCTAGGCAGGTCTTAAACATCTCCAGAGGAGAGACCCCACAGCCTCTCTGGGCAGCTGGGGCTCTCAGACCTCACAGAGTCAGTGTTGCACCCACTGGTGTTTGACTGCCTCAGGAACCGTTGCTGTTTGGGGAACAGATTCACAAACCACCTTGAGCAGACAAGTAGGGGCTTGGGATCAGCTGCAGGTTCAGGAAACACCAGTACATTCAGAATACTCAAGTGTTTTGTACCAATGATTTGCTGAGTCCTCAGCTAGGAAGGTCTGGTGGGCAGTTGTGCCCCCAGTGAGGGTGTACAGGAAAAAGCGAGGAGAGATGGACGAGAGGGCTGACCTGGGGGCTGATCAAGGAGAAGACCGGAGGTGGTGTGCCAAGCCTCATCAGGAAGTGAGGCCTAGACAATGAGAAAACCCAGCCAAACCACACTTTAGAAGTACAAGTGCTGTGGGAAAGAGGAAGAGGGGTTTGAGGTGGAAATGCCAGGCAGAGGGACCCCTGTGCCAGATGTAGGGGCTGGAGTGAAAGCCAGGACGATGCTTTCAGCTGCCATGCAGGGAGCAGGCTGAGGCAGCTGCCAGCCACCAAGGCACCGGAGAGCACAGGAGGGCAGGGGACCAGCTAAACCCTGCCTGTTCACACCACGGCAAAACCTGACCTCCTATTCCCATGGCAACCCGAGCCCGGCTGCACCGCACCGAGGAGGATGAAGGCATAACCTTCCACAGCAAGGACAGCCATCTCCGGCCCTCGGTGCACATGAGGCGGCCAAGGTTGGGTTGCTGGGGGAACCATAACTTTTTAATCATGCTGCATTAAGGTTCTTATTACTCTGCATATTTATAAGGGTTGGTTTACTCCAAGCCATGCAGAGAGATTGGCCGTTTATAGCGTGTCTTCCATATCACCAAGGGTTTGGCCCTCTTTGTACTGGACCAGTGACTGGGGTACAACTGCTGAGGGCCAATGGGATGCAAACTAGTCACAGCTTGTGCAAGGAGGATCATAATCTTAGAACCACAGAATGGCCGGGGTTGGAAGGGACCTTAAAGAATCATAGAATGGAAGGGACCTTCAAGATCATCTAGCTCCAACCCCCCTGCACAGGCAGGGACACCTTCACCAGAGCAGGTTACTCAGGGCCCCAGACAGACTGGCCTTCAACACTGCCAGGGATGGGGCAGCCACAACTTCTCTGGGCAACCTGTCCCAGCATCTCAGCAACCTCACAGGAAAGAATTTGTACCTAATGTCCAACCTCAGTCTCTCCTCTCCATGTCTGTAACCCTTTCCCCTTGCCCTGTTGCTACCATCAATGTCAAAAACTATGCCCCTACTTTCTTGTAGCCCCCTTCAGATACTGTAAGGCTGCAAGAAGGCCACTGGGGAGCCTCCTGTTCTCCAGGCAGAACAACCCCATCTTGCTCAGCCTGTGCTCATACAGGAGGTGCTCCAGCCCTCTGATCATTTGAGCTCTTCTCCTCTGAACCCACTCCAGGAGCTCTCTACCCTTCTTACATTGAGTAGCAACAGACTTGCTAAAAAGAAGACTGCAAAATATCCAGTGAGTGTGTTCCTTGCTGGAGAAAACACTGGCCTGATGGCTGGACCCAAAGAGTGGTGGTCAATAGAGCTAAACCCAGCTGGCAGCCAGTCACAAGTGGAGCTCCCCAGAGGTCAGTGTTTGGACTAATTATCTTTAATGCCTTAATCAACAATCTTGGTGACCCTCAGAATGTTTGCAAATGACACCAACTTGAGTGGGAGCGTTGATCTACCTGAGGGCAGAGAGGCTCTACATGGGCTGAGGCAAACTGCATGAGCCTCAACAAGCCCAAGTGCTAGCTCCTGCACTGGAGCCACAGCAACCCCACACAACACTACAGGCTGGGGAAAGAGGGGCTGAAAGCTGTCAAGCAGTCCAAGGAGCACAGACATAAACAAGCCCACACAGCTCATTACACAACTCACAATCAGACTGCCCCAGACCAGAAATAACCAGAAAGAAAACCCAAAGATAAAGTCCATAACACAAGAAAACCCCATCCAGATAAACCCTTAATTAAACTCACAGTCCACCATGTAAAGTCCATCAGCAGCAGCAGCCTGTCCACAGAGAGGTGGTGGGGAACAACCTGTTGAGACAGGCAGTACAGCTCTATCTCCCTCCAGCACAAGCCCACCCATGCTCTCCTCAGGCCCTCTGCAAGCAGCCTGTCTCTTATACTGTGCTCCTGCTTCACCAGTTTCCTCCAGAAGCAAAACACCTGTTGCCGCTGAATCCAGATTCTCTCCTAAGGTTGCCTGCCTGTGGGATGGCAGCCCGGCAGTGTTTTCCTCCACACTCCCCCATGGGAATCTGGATATTGGAAGTCTCTCATCAGAAGGAGGAATCATCCACGTGTCACCTCAGTTCTTAGCACTTCAGGTGCTAACGTACAGGCAGCCGAACATGAGCCAGCAGGGTGCCCAGATGGCCAAGAAGGCCAACAGCACACAGGAACATCTCCAGGCAGGTTTTAAATATCTCCAGAGAAGGAATCTCCACAACCCCCCTGGGCAGCCCCTTCCAGTGCTCTGTCACCCTCACTGGGAAGAAGTTCCATCTCCTACTGATGGGGAACCTCCTGTGTTCCAGCTCACACCCCTAACCCCTTGTCCTATCATTAGATGCCCCTGAGCAGAGCCTGGCTCCATCCTCCTGACACCCACCCTTCACATATTTATCAACATTCATGAGGTCACCCCTCAGTCTCCTTTTTTCCAAGCTCAAAAGACCAAGAGCACTGGAAGGGGCTGCCCAGGGGGGCTGTGGAGTCTCCTTCTCTGGAGATGTTTAAAACCAGCCTGGACATGTTCCTGTGCAACTGGATGTAGGGGATCCTGCTGTGGCAGGGGGACTGGACTAGATGATCTTTGGAGGTCCCTGCCAAACCCTGATGTTCCGTGATCCCAAGCGCACTCAGGGTGCTGCCTCGGAGCTGCCAGGCGCCCTCGTGCCAGGAGCATCACGCAGCGCAGCAGCCTGGCACGCGCAGCCTGGAGCAGAGCGCCGGGGAAGTCATCATCTGGTTCCACTACATTTCATGGGGCAGGCTGTGGCACCTGCCTGTTGGTCTGAGGCTGAGAGCCCCTACTCAGCCCAGACTGGCACTGCCAGCCACTAGCCAGCCAGGGTACCGCTCGCTCCCGTCACAAAGCCCTCTGCACAGCGGCTGTTCGAGCTGTGATGCCTCTTTTCTTCCAGCCCTTTCATTTTCCAGGCAGGCAGCAAGTCAGAAGCACACCAGGTATTTTTAGTCTGCAATCAGGTGACTCAGCTGCCAGTGCTATTTACTTCAGCTTTACATCCAGGCTGGGCAATTACAGCCCCGAGCAGCTACTTAGAGACCATATTTCCCTGTCAGGCTGCCACGCGCTTCGTGGGCAGCGCTCTCCGTGCGGACGCGCTCTGTGCACCCAGGTACGTGGGCGAAGGCTTTCCAGAGCAGGCGGAGGATAAACCCCCGGGCTGTCTCCCCTCTTTGCTCTGGCTGCCTGCAAGCCTTAGCCCCTCGCTGTGGCCTCATCTCAGGGTGACCTGGCACCCTCTGCCAGGGCTGCTCCCCGGGCTGACAGCTCACGAAGGACGGCTGCGGGATCTGGGTCGTGGCCGGAGCATAAGGTGGCATTTTCTCTCTAATGAAAGTCTCTTTCAGAGCTTTTCCCTTTCGGAGGAAGAAATCTCTGCAGCTCACGGCGCCGTTTAATGATGCTCAAGACATTTATCCCGGGGAAGGGTTCTGCCCGAGCAACCTGTTTACCTCAAGTCTACTTATTTATAACATTCTCCCCCCCAGTTCTTGAATCGTGCACCCCGACGAGCCTCTCCTTTAGATCATCTTTACTGAGCGCAGTCGAGTGTAGCTCACGGGGTTATTGAATCGCAGGCATGAACCTACCAAACTGAGATCAATCACTCCTGTATTAGCTGCTCTTTATTAAACACATTTCACCCCCAGGCGTTTTTCCACAGAGCAGACACTATAAATCAAGCGCTTGAATACTCCAAGTAGCTGGCACAGGCTGCTCCCCCCGCGAAGGCACAACGGGAGCGCAGCAGCCCTCTCGGAAGGAAGAAGCTTTATTGCCTCAAGTATTTATTAGCAGGAACACCCTCCGTGTGAGGCTCCAACAGCTGGAGATGGAGGCTGCTCAGAGCAGATGCTCCTTCACGCAGCGCAGTAATACATGGAGATGGGCACCGGCCATCCCGAGGTGCCGGCCTGCCGTTCATCAGCGCCGGCCCCTGAGACCTGCCTCTGCCCAGCCTTGCCTGCCGAGGGGTGAAGCCCTCCATGGAGGCACTTACCAGTGTGACCCCTCCCAGGCATCACCTTCCACAAGTCACCGGCTGTGTGAGAGACAGTGCGGTCAAGCACACCCTCAGCAAGTCTGCAGATGACACCAAGCTGAGGGGTGCTGTTGGGATGCCATCCAGAGGGACCTGGACAAGCTGGAGAAGTCAGCTGGTATGAAGGTCATGAGGTTCCACAATGTGGAGTGCAAGGTCTTCAACCTGGATTAGAGCCGCCACAGAGCTGGGAGATGAAGAGTTTGAGAGCAGCCCTGTGGAAGAGGACTTGTGGCTGTTAGTGGATAAAAAGCTGGACACGAGCTGGCAGTCGTAAAATCAAAGGGTCGTTGAGGTTGAAAGAGACCTCCAAGATCACCAAGTCCAACCATCAACCTAACACCACCATGTTTCCAAGTGCCAGATCTACATATTGGTTTGAACACCTCTAGGAACAGTGACTCCACCACTTTGCTGAACCTGACCACTCTTTCTGTGAATAAATTCTTCATAATATCCAATCCAAACGTCCTCTGGCACAACTTGGGGACATAATGTCTATAAATATGTGAAGGGTGGGTGTCAGGAGGATGGAGCCAGGCTCTTCTCAATGTCATCTTGTGATAGGATGAGGGGCAATGGGTGTGAGCTGGAACAGAGGAGGTTCCACATCAATATGAGAAGGAACTTCTTCCCAGTGAGGGTGACAGAGCCCTGGAAGGGGCTGCCCAGGGGGGTTGTGGAGTCTCCTTCTCTGGAGATGTTTAAAACCCACCTGGATGTGTTCCTGTGCAACTGGATCTAGGGGATCCTGCTGTGGCAGGGGGATTGGACTGGATGATCTGTCAAGGTCCCTTCTAATCCCTGATGTTCTGTGACCCTGTGATTCACTAGCCCTTTCTCCAAGTCCTCTGGTGTAGGTGGAGCACCAAGGCCACCTGCGTAGGAGCAGAGATGCGAAGGCAGAGTCAAACCCAGCATGAGTGGCCAAGGAAAGACATCCTAATCCTGGCAGGCTGAAGAGTGATTCTCAGTGCCTTGTGATGTGGGATCTTTCAGAGCTAGAGAGCTTGGCCTCATCCCCACCCTGGGGCGACGGCTGCTTTGACATCAGTGCTGGCACCAAGCTCTACAGCACATCCCTTCCACTAGAGACGATCCTCTGGAGACGGCTCCATCGCGCCGTCGCTGAAGCCAACCGCCGAGACAAAGGCTCCTTAAAATCCTGGAGGAGAAGAACGCTCCTCAAGAGTCCTAGTGGAAGAAGAGGCTCTGTTTCTGTTTTGTTCTCAAGGGTAAGCCCCTTCTTCTCTACCTCTCCTCCTGCTAAGGCACAGTTTGTACATCCCATCACTCAGATGTCTGAGACGCTGCTTCTTTATCCAGAGCTGTGACAAGGAAATTGCACTCAATTAAGCTCAACTACCTCGGCCTCAAGGGACGACGGCGATTGCAGCGTCTCAGCACCGGCATCCTGAAGCACTGTCACCACTCAGCCCAGAGGAAGACGCTGCGGAGAAGGCAGCTCTGTCTAGGAGTGTAACTAGAACAGCAGGCAGGGAGCAGTCACTGCTCAGCCCTTCTGCAGAAAACAGGCTCCACTTCGAGTGGCAGCAGCGTTTAGTCTCAGTGGCAGGTCTGCAGCTTCACCACTTGCTCCAAGAGAGAGTCTCTGTCTTTCTTTTCTGAGGTGGAATAACCAGCACAAGACCCTGCAGGCTCCATCCCCTGCCGTTGTCTCACGCAGTGTCAGTCCAACTGCCCAACTGCACCCATTAGGTCATCAACAGCCACCGGACGTGAGAGGCAGAGACCACAGTTGGCCTTTGTTGAAGCCAGGAGGGGCTTGGAGGCAGCTACTGGCTGTTCAAAGAGCAATTGTAGAAATAAATCAATAGACACTGGGGCACTGAATGACTCTAAGCTGTCTGAAAGGACAGGGCAGAGATGCTGGTGCTGGGCTCTTCTCACAGGTCATTAGCCACAGAAGCAGAGGGAAGGGCTTCCAGCTCCAACAGGGGAGGGTTAGACTGGCCACCAGGAAGAAATTCTTCCCAGACAGAGTGGTCAGGCAGTGGACTGGGCTGCCCAGGGTGGTGGTCGAGTCCTCATCTCTGGATGAGTTTGAAAGTTGCTTAGATGTGGTGTTGGGGGATCTGGTTGTTGTAGAGTAGGGTTGGTGGTTGGACTTGATGATCCCAGGGGTCTTTTCCACCTGAATGATTCTGTGATCAGCTGCTTCGCACACCAGTGGCTTCAGAATGAAGGAAAAGGGAAGCTGGAAGAAGCCCTGAGCCAGCGCTGGCTGGCCTGCCTCTCAGCTGGCCATCACCTGGCCACTGCCACAGGCACTTCAGTGAGTTCAGTGTTTTCCAACTCAGGAAAGACCAGGCCTCCCCCCTGTTTCCTCCCTAGACTGCTCCTCCCAGCACCAATGCTCAAATTCCTCTTGTTGAGACCATGTAAAAGTTTGGGGTTTTGGAAGAAGCTGGGTCTTTAACACGATAAAGTGGGAGCTGCCATGAGCCAGGCCTGCTGGAGGGCCAAGGTGAAAGCCCAGCAGCAGCTGCCACGAGCCAGGCCTGCTGGAGGGCCAAGGTGAAAGCCCAGCAGCAGCTGCCACGAGCCAGGCCTGCTGGAGGGCCAAGGTGAAAGCCCAGCAGCAGCTGCCACGAGCCAGGCCTGCTGGAGGGCCAAGGTGAAAGCCCAGCAGCAGCTGCCATGAGCCAGGCCTGCTGGAGGGCCAAGTTCAGCCTGTAGCCCATTTCCAACACAAACCTACTCTAGAAAAACAATTTCAAGCAGAGCAGCAGAGAGAGGCTCCCAAGCTCCAGTTACTTGAAAGACACTCAGATGGGCCTAGATAATTGTTGGTGAACAACGAGAAGCTTTTAAGTTCTTGAATTGAGTGAGAAAAGCTGAGCTGGGCGAGGAGAGAGACCCGGCTGCGCGCCAAGCCGCAGTCCCCCTACGGGAATCAATTCGTCAACGAAGTCTTCTCAAAGGTGCTTTCTTCTCCCTTCCCTCTCTGCAGCCTTCACATAAAAAGCTCCCCAGAGAAAAACAGGGACAAGTAGAACATGTTCCTGTTTTTAAAGAACTCAGCAGTTTAGTCCTGCCCTCTCTATTCTCAAAAACCAGCGTTTACAGAAACCTTGGTTCATGCCAAGACCATCTACAATCATGGATGGGGCAAAGTTAACCTTAGGGGCAACAGAAACACACCCTGGCTTGAGGGTACCGGAGGTTACACGACGGATTGGAAACCCTTCTGTCACAGAATAACAGAACATCAGGGATTGGAAGGGACCTCCAAAGATTATCCAGTCCCATCCCCCTGACACAGCAGGGTCACCTGTTGCAGGGGGATTGGACTAGATGAACTTTCGAGGTCCCTTCCAATCCGTAGTGATTCTATGATTCTAAGTTGCACAGGAACACATCCAGGTGGGTTTTAAACTTCTCCAGAGAAAGAGACTCCACAACCCCCCTGGGCAGCCCCTCTGTCACCCTCACTGGGAAGAAGTTCCTTCTCATATTGATGTGGAACCTCCTCTGTTCCAGCTGACACCTGCTGCCCTTTGTCCTATCATTGGAAGCCACTGAGCAGATCCTGGCTCCATCCTCCTGACACCCACACTTTCCATATTTATCATTAATTAACATTAATTTAACATTAATGAGGTCACCCCTCTGTCTCCTTTTTTTCCAAGCTCAAGGGACCCAGCTCCCTCAGCCTTTCCTCATCAGGGAGATGCTCTGCTCCACTTCACCATCCTTGTGGCTCTGCTTTCCACTAGAGAACTAGAGAAAGAAACCTCAGATTCCTCCTCCCGAACGCCCGGCTGACTCAGGCATCTGAGCAAGTCAAATAATGAGATTCCACTTCCCGGTGGGATGTCAGTGGGCTGAGGTGATCTCCAGTCTGTCTACTAAAAATGGAGTAAGAATGAATTAAATTACTGCGAGCGGCAGACTACTTTAAACTAAATGTAGGGTATAATTTAGTTTTATTATAATCAGTTGCTAAGATGAGTCTTCGACTCAAATACCTTCTTAATAGGAAAATGAAATTCAAGTGCAAACTAACGGCAGGAGGCCTTTTTGTCAGTCAGATGCATCTTCCTTTCGCAGAACCACAAATGAAAGCCAGCCTGCGACTCACGAACGGGGACATCAAGTCCTGCTGGTGTCAAATAAGGATTTCTGCTGGAGACATCAAGTCCTACTGGTGTCAAATAAGGATTTCATTTGTAACAGTAATATCACAGAATGATTCAGGTTGGAAAAGACCCCTGGCATCATCAAGTCCAACCATCAACCCTACTCCACAAGATCACCCCTAAACTAGATCCTCCAACACTACAGCTAAGTGACTTCTCAACACATCTGAGTATGGTCACTCAGCCACCACCCTGTCCAGCCCAGTCCACTGTCTGGCTACTCTCTCTGGGAAGAATTTCTTCCTCATGTCCAGTCTGACCCTCCCCTGTTGAAGCTGGAAGCCCTTCCCTCTGGTTCTGTTGCTAATGACCTGTGAGAAGAGCCCAGAGCTCCATCTCTCCTCATTAGATTTCTTCTCCAGGCCCTTCCCCAGCTCCATTGCCCAACTTTGCACTCGCTCCAGCCCCTTGATGTCTCCCTTGCACTGAGGTGCCTGAAACTGGACCAAATATTCAAGGTGCAGCCTCCCCAGTGCTGAGTACAAGGGGACAATCACCTCTCTGCTCCTGCTGGACACAGTTTCTAATCCAGGCCAGGAGGCCATTTGCCTTCTTGGCCACCTGGGCACCCTGCTGGCTCATATTCAGATCTAGAACCACCTGTCAGTTGGAACCCCAGGTCCCTCTCTGCCAGACTGCTCTCCAGCCACCCTGCCCCAAGCCTGCACCGCTGCAGGGGGCTGTTGTGACCAAAACGTGACCTGACCCTTGGCTGTGAACGAACGCCGAAGTGCGTCAGTAGCCAAGCGCAAACGCCAAAGCCAGCAGCACTTGAAGCCAACGATGAGTTACAACTGCCACCACCTCAGTCCCCGGGAGGAGCCTAGAGATACCCAACAGGCAAGTTCAAAGCCTACAAATAAATTAACGATAAAAAGAGGCTTTAATCTGGAAAACAAGCAAAGAAGAAGTTTAATCTACACCTACCTACGTGGTTTTATTCCAGGAATTGAGGAAAAGCCAAACCCTGGCACGGCCAGAAGGAAGAGAGGTCCACACTAACGTACTGCCAGCTGCACTCAGGTCCTCTCAGGTCTCCTAGATACTTCCAACCTCTACCCCACTCAGATCTATTGTCAACTTCACATGAAATATGGGTTTTGTTTTGGGCTGGCTACTGATGTGCTTCGAATTTTACACTCTTCCATTGACTGGATGGGAGCAGGGGGCAGGCCAGCGCGTGGGGCACTTGCAGAGGACAGTCCTGTGGGTGCTGCATGGTATGTGTGTCCTGAAATCAAGGAGTGGCATCAGGTGTCGAGATGAGTTCAGGCTGGATGTCAGGAAGCCCTTCCTCATGGAAAGGGTGATCAGAGCCTGGAATGCACTGCCCAGGGCGGTGGTGGAGTCCCCACCCCTGGAGGTGCTTAAGGACAGACTGGCTGTGGCACTTAGCGCCCAGGTCCAGGTTGTGGTGATGTCAGGTCCTGGGCTGGACGATCTTGGAGGTCTCTTCCAGCCTCAATCATTCTGTGACTGGGTGAACCCTCAGAAGAACTACTCAGACAGGAATGTCTCTGGACTTCACAGCTGAAGAGAAGCTGTCAGACCTGTGAGATGCAGCTAGAGATAAACCAAATGTTCCAGCTGCCTCCAGCTGATCAGCGACTGGCGTGAGGACAAACCCACTGTGGTTTGGTTCTGCTATTTCAAACACAAAAGAATCCTCCTCAGTAGCTCCTGTGAGAAAAACCTTCTGTCAGGCGCCGGTTCTCAGGGTCCAACCCGATCGAGACGCCGCGGTGGGGGCGCGCGGTGCTGGGACTGCGGAAGGAATCCAGGCCGAGGTCATGTGCAGATTTATGAAAAATAAATTTATTACATAACACCTTGTTTTAACAACGTTTTGATTTCTCTTTTATTCAGAATACTTGCGTCATTCATGTAAAATAGTCCGATACAGTACATTGTATGTAAGGTTTTCCTCGTAAATTCTAAGGCTTTCCTAACACCTTGCTCCTCTGCTGTAGGAATGGCACCCCGAAACGACGTGTGAGCGTTGAAAGAAACAGAAGAGCTGAACGGAACCGGATTTCAAACCCACGACACCAAGCCGGTTCTCCAAGAACTCGTGACGAAACAGCGGAACGGATGCCGCACCTCCGTCGGAAACACCCTTCATGCTTCTCTTTAAGCCCAAAGCATGCTCACAAACCATCAACACCAAGAGGAAAAGAATAAAACCACTGTCTATGACAATCGCTTCCTGAACCAAACGCGCTGATACCAACGACAACAGTACTTCTCTCACTATCAAATAGCAGCTTTTAAAACCAGTCAAGTCATAGAATTCAAACCAAAACCTTATGTTGGTAAATTCATTCTTTGGGACATTTGTAATAGCTGGGGGGGAAAGAAACGCAAACGTTTTCGTGTTCTTCGAATCTCATCGTAGCAACCGTGTCGGTCAGAAAACACTGATCTAGGTGGAAAATGAACCAACCCACAGAAGTCACTAACAAAAAAAATCACCGTTTCTCGTCATCGTCTCCCAGCGGGGTGACGGTTGGTTTGCGGGTCTGTTTTTGCCATGGTAACACATACTCTACGCTTCAAGTACCAGTTCAAGGATGTGGAGTACTATTGGTCAGATAAAAGTTGTTACATCAAGAGAATTCACCACATACAACAACAAAAATGCTTGTCCCTAGCACAATTTCACAGCTTCAACTGCTACAGACTGTCACTGAAAAAAAATGCATCGGTCAGTCTGAACCATGTCAAGTAAACTATGGAAGTAGCATATCCACGACACAAACTGTGCTAGCACTCTCTTCTCAAGTCTAACCCCCCAAACAGGTTCCATTTGGGAGCCACCACTCCGCTCTGTGGAAGGGGGTGGATCGTGGCGGTCGGACAGGTTGGAAGTGTGGTTTTACAGTACATTCTCGTGGCCCAAGCCGGGTTCCAGGCAGAAGAGCTGCGTGGCCGGTCCTGCAGCATTAGCAACAGTGCATTGACGTGATTGGGATGCAGCTCAGTACCGATGCGTCTGGTGCGAGTACTGTGGCGGCTGCTGGGAGGTAGTTGAATATCCCATGCTGCTCTGTGGCTGCGATGTGCTTGGTCCGGGGTTGGGGTAGGCAGCATGGGGGTTGGAACGCTGCGGAGGGAGCCAAGAAGAGAACACACAAACCTTTGTAACAGGCACAGCACAAGGCAGTCTCTGGACTAGATGGTCTTTCAAGGCCCCTTCCAGCCCATGATGATTCTACGGTTCAGTTACTCAAGAGGTACCGAGCGCGCAGTCTCCCAGCAGTTGCACTTTCAGGCTTCTTTTCACTTACCTGGCCTACAGCAGGTGCAGGTGTGAACAAGAGGAACACCAGATCAGGAAGTGACAGCTACCACCCTTCCATTATCCATCCTAACTACCTCCTGTGAGTCTACACTCACCACAGGCAAACCTCCAGCTGTGGCACACCTGCACATCACACCAGCTCCCAGCCCTCACAGTACTGGTCCCTTCCCCGAACAAAGTGTGTTGGGGTGGAGGCTCACATGGGGCATCTAACTCTGCATTATTCCGGAGACTCTCCTGTGGAAAGGCTGTACCTGTGTTCTAGGTTAGGAGACTAGATTCTGGGTATCACCTTTCCTTCCCTTTTGTTCCCAAAATAACTGTCTGCTGTGTTTTAGACTACAGAGAAGAAAAACCCCACCCCAGAGAGCAAAAAAATGCTGCTCAGGGAGGCCGAGCCCTTAGCAGCTATCAGCCCACATATTGTTAATCTCAGTGGCCCATTAGGGAAACAATAGCTGTAGCTACAGCAGGAGCTGAAGGCTTTCAAAAGCTGAAACCCAATGCCAGGGGTGTCCCCCTACCTCTCAGCCTGATAAAAGGACCCTAGGCTCTGGCAGGGGAGGGGGCTTCTCTTCCTCCATCCTTTCACTCCGGACATTTGCCTTGACCCCTGCGCCAGCCACTTCTGCCTGCTTCGAGCTGCTGGACCCCCACACCTGCTGCTGGACTGCCTGAGGCTGTCATTTCCCACCCCACATCCTCGGTCTGAGCTGCCAGGAACCACCTGCACTTGCCCTGTCAGAGGTTTCTGATGGGAGAGGTGGCTGGAAGTCTCTACATCTCGGGGTGGCCCTGCCTCAGTTCTAGTTCCAAACTGGGATAACCTGCCACCCTCTTGTGTGACCGAGGAATAAGAGCTGAGCTAGAGTGTCATCTAGAGCAGCCTTACAAATAGGGAGAGTTTAACAGCTTCACAGCGGAACAAGACATTGGAAGAGGAAACGGCCACAGATTCTACCTCGTGAGGGCCACGTCGGGCGCTGCAGGAGAAGGGAATCGCTGGAAGACCAGTAGAGCACTGTCACAGCTTCCCCAGAGAGACCGTCAAGTTTCCATCTCGGGAGGTTTTTAACACTCAGCTAAGCAAAGCCACGGCTGACCTGATCTGGCACCAGCAAGAGTCCTGCTTCAAGCGGGAGACGGCGCTCGATGGTCTCTGGAGGCCCCTTTTAACCTGCTT
Source organism: Rhinopomastus cyanomelas (assembly GCA_013400115.1). Classification (NCBI taxonomy): domain Eukaryota; kingdom Metazoa; phylum Chordata; class Aves; order Bucerotiformes; family Rhinopomastidae; genus Rhinopomastus; species Rhinopomastus cyanomelas. Next base: position 170,534 of record VXBP01001624.1, read on the forward strand.
TTCTGCAGCTACTGAGGGGAGTGCTCGTCATGACAAGAAGCTCTGCGAAAACTGCCTCCTTCCCTTTGAACCCAACAGTCAGTTACCTACAGGTCATGCATTATAAAGGACCAGAGGACTGCCTGGGAGATTTCTCAGTCTATCTGAACAACCACTTAGCAGCATTTAATATTTCATTAACACCATTTCAGGATGGTGCTGGGCTGGTCTACATGTATGTTAAGGGTTACACACGCTGCAGCACTAGGAAGCTGCTGTGTAACTTGGTGATCTGCAAGACCTAGCAGGATTTTTAGAAACAGCTGCTTCTAGTAAAGGTCTAGGAGCTAGAACATCCTGACAAACTAAAATATGAAAGAGCTTTAGATATTTAGTGAGATAAATAATAAGGAATGACTCCATTTTTTCCTGTCACTGAGCATTTACCGTGGAAATCATGATCAGGATGCTGACATGAAGGCAGAAATGAAAAGGCAAACTACTTGTTAGCACCTGCTCACAGGACTGAGCCAGTCCTCCCCAGGAAGAAAGGGCTGAACCCGCGTTTAATGCCAGCGAGAACAAACCAGCGCTGCCCAACGGCACCGTTACAGCCACTGAACTTTTGTGACGTGTGCTTTCAGTCTACACTAAATCACTCACCGACAGCGGTGTCACAGCCCTGGGTCACCCTTCTCTAGGTAACAAACAGAGGAGGAGTCCTGGATGTGTTCCTGTGTGACTTGGTCTAGGTGGTCCTGCTCTGGCAGGGGGAACGGAGTGGATGATCTTTCGGGGTCCCTTCCAATCCCTAATGTTCTGTGACTCTGTGATACCCTGGTTGCCCAGAAGTGGCCCCCCCCTCTGTGTAGGAAACCATCACAGCTTTATCAACGTCAACAGTTACCACTGATGAAAACACTGTCTGTATCCTGCCTCCTAAAGCAGCTCTTTCTTTAGTCAGAGGCAATTAAAAATCACCGGGCTCTTGCACGACGCCCAGCAGCACGAGTGGCTTTTGATGAAGAACAAACACAACTGTCCAGTCCTTCCTAAATACCATTAAGAACCCACAAGGAAAAGCTCAGAGCAGGGGAATCACTCCGGCTTGTTTAATCACGCTGCCTTTGGAACAGTCACGGCGCAGACCTAAAGGAGAGGGACAGAAACCTGTGTGCCACGTGCCTACTGCTTGTGTGCCTGGCAGAACAGACACCAGGGCAACTTGCTCTGCACAGAAGAACTTGAAGGCTGAGTGGATGGAGAAACTGCCTCAGTGTGCCTTGCCCAGGAGATGGCAATCCTCCTTCGCAGGCTTCATACAGGGGATTGAGGCAAATCAAACAAAGGAGCAGGTGTTTGATTCAAACAGAGGGTTGTATTGTCATAGCTGTTGGCCATCTCCTCAAGTTGCGGGATCAGGCACAAAAATGTGAGGAGTTTTTTTTCAGGGAGATCTGAAACCACCAACAGGCAGCTCTTAACTACTTCTGCTCTAGCACCAGCACGTTCAGGGCTCCTCCCTTTGATTACAGAGGCTGCTCAGAGAGGTTGTGAAGTCTCCTCCTCTGGAGACGTTTAAAACCTGCCTGGCCACGTACCTGTGCAACTGGATCTAGGGGATCCTGCTGTGGCAGGGGGATTGGACTGGATGATCTTTGGAGGTCCCTTCCTGTCCCTAATGTTCTGTGACTCTGTGTGATTCTGCGATTACCACGTCTTCCAGATACCTTAACCAGAACTAAAGCACCCACTGCCTTCTTCTGAGACTGGGGGGAGATGTTTGGTTCTTTTAAATCAGGTGGTTTTGCCTCCTGGAGAGACAAAAGATGGAGCTGAAAGCAACACAACATCAGCTCCTGATGAGGCAGCTTGAGCCTTCTGACTTCCCAACAAGGAGACCTCGGCTCTTGCTCACAAGAAGCGGAAACCGAAGTTCGTGCCGAATGCCGAGCTGCAGCGGCATGCAGGGCACGGAAGTGGGGCTCCATGATGCAGCACACACCAGCCTCTACATCACTCTCCTTGGAAATGTGGTTCAACATGAGGGAAGGATGAAGAAGAGCTACTGGAGAGCAGTCCTGTGGAAAGGGACTTGGAGGTGCTGGTGGAGGAAAAACTGGCCATGAGCCACCAGGCTGCAATCGCAGCCCAGAAGGCCAATCACATTCTGGGCTGCATCAAAAGGACTGTGGCCAGCGGATCAAGAGAGGTGATTCTGCTCCTCTGCTCTGCCCTGGTGAGACCTCACCTGGAGTGTTGTGTCCAGTTCTGGAGCCCCCAGCACGAGAAGGATGTAGACAGACTGGAGAGTGTCCAGAGAAAGGCCACTAAAATGATTGGGGAAGGGACCAGCTCTCATACAAGGACAGGCTGAGAGAGCTGTGGCTGATCAGCCTAGAGAAGAGAAGGCTCCAGGGGGAACTACTTTGGACCTGAGGAAGGCCTACATGAAGGCAGGGGAAGGTCTTCTCAAGAGGGTTTGTACAGAGAGGACAAGGAGCAGTGGGTTCAAGCTGGGAAAGGGTAGATTTAGGTTGGATATGTGAGAAAAGTACTCTTTGCCCATCTTTACCGTGTCCTAGCTTGCATTAACCAAAGTTTCTGTCCTTAACTCTCTTCTCCCTCGTCTCTATCAGTAACCTCAACCACACTTACAAAGTCAGGTATGACTCTCAGATACTCTTCTGCTCCATACTCTTCTCTTCTGATTTCCTAATGCAAGACCACAAGCTTAGCTGAAAGAAGCCTAGAGCACAGTTTAAGTTTTCTCAAGCTTTTTTTTCCTACACTCACTGATCACCACCACCTTAAGAGTCTCTTCAGTTCTGTAATAAAAGGCTTCCTCAAACCCAGAACCTCCTCTCTCCAAAGCAGAGATGATGCAGCACGTCTGTCATCCAAAACACTGCATTCCCCATCCTCTAGTCCAGCTACAACTTTGCTCAGACTGTTACTTCAGAGCTCGTTTATCTACTCTCTGTTGCCTGCTAGCACTACGCGTTTGCTCCAAGGAGGAATGGTGTTTGTAGGTAATACAGAGCGCAGCGCAACAGGCTCCTTCCCGTCCACAGGCAGCACCCCCTAATATGAAGGCAATACATTAGCAGCTGTAAAAATCTCTGCTCTCAATTTCCTTAGTGCCAACACAAAAAGCATCAGCCTCTCAGTCTTCAGGCAAACCACCAACTCAATGCATCTGAAGAAACATCTGAAAGGTGCCCCAGGAAGCCCGTTAACACAGTGACAACGACACGACTCACATTTATAGCTTAACCCCCAATCCCTTATGTAAACATGAGAACCAAGCAGACAATAGATGAGCAAGACAGATACCTGATAGTCTGAGGTCATAATAAGTCCACCTGAGGTAGTGGTAGGAGGAACAACTCTCACTTTTTTCAGTGGGGGTCCCTGTGTGTGACTGTTGTCTTGGTTCCCTGGATGACCAGTTCCATTAGTATGGTTATTGCCCTGCTGCTGCTGCTGGTTCTTCTCAATTGTTTAAACACAAAGAAAAATTTCAACTCAAAAGCAGTACGTGAAATAACATGAAAACAGGAAATAGTGTGAAAGCCAGTGAAGCGTGATGATACTGTTCTTCCGGTACTTACTTTGTCTCCTTTATCATCGGGTTCTTCTTCAGTTAAAAATTCTCGTTTTGGGTAAGGGATTTGACAACCTGCAAAAACACTGCCCCCCAAAAAAGTCTATTTATCACTGTATTAGAACAGAAGGGTTAGACCTGCAAGAGTCACACTTCACCCACGCTAGTTCCAAGTTGCCTGAGCCACAGCCTAACACCGGTAACTACTGGAGACGGCTTTCCCTGTCTGTCTTTCATTAGACTCCAAGCTACACTTAATCAACCTGCTCACATTTCTTTTCAGTCTTCAGCTGCCTCTTACACACTCATTTAAAACACCCAGCAGTTTTCACAGACTCTGGCAGCTGGTCACCAAGCTGGAGGCTAGAAAGTTACACCACCTGTTTGTTATCCAGGAGGGGACAAAGTGTCGTGTACAACCTCGAGACTACAACGCCGAAGTGACTCCTGGAAGCTCCACTCTAATGTTGAGAGGGACCACCTGGAGCAAAGTTTAAAAACAGCTGGAAGCTTCACCTGTCAGTTCAGCGTGCTCCACGTGAGTGTGGAGCTGCTAGTGCAAGCTAATGTTTACCTGCCCTTCACCAGCAGATTGTATTCATAATGGAGCTGCTGTGCACCTGTTGACTTTACTCAACGGGACTTCACATCCACACGCCAACCTGAAGCTGAGAAAAAAGCCAACACTACCCTAAAGGCAACTTCTGCAACAGCAATTCATCCACGGGGCGACGTCAAACGACAGAGAAAGCTTAGAAGCTGTCGTAAATAATCCAGGAGGCTTTAGTGAAATGATTTCACTTTGCATTAACTGCTTGCATTTTACAAACCCTTCCCTGGGTAACGGCAGAGTCACACACAGGAATCACCAGCAGCTTTCCCACAAAGGTGTACACTCATGCTCTCTGGCTTCATCTTTAATTCCTTGTCCCTAAATTGTCTTCCTTTTGCGCAGGCAGAAAGGAGAAGTGACTCTGGAAGACAGACTACCTCCACCCACTGAGCTGACAACAAAGGCTGCGCTAGCAGAACGTAATTAGAGTGTGTCATCTGGCATCCTGGAGCTGAAGAAGTGGACCTGCAGGCACTTAGCAGTTGTCTACAAAGATCTGTAGCACACATAATCAACCTGTCGGTGAGTAACGAGATTAGCGCTGCGACTAATAGGATCAAAGTTCCATAAAGCAAGAGATTAATAAGAAATGCTACTTAATTTTAAAGACCACAAATGGCACTTTGGTGGTTGTAGCTTTCTTTGGTTCTTGGAGAGTAGGTATCGAGCTCGGCGCTCACAGACACTATAGCGGGGAGAAAGCACGCGCTGCTGACGCGTCTCGGGATGCACGGGTAGGCTAGCAAAGGGACCACTTACTCGGATGTGGGAAGAGGATCTTCTAAGAAGTAGGGATCCTGCATAGCCTGTTCTGAGGTAATTCTCTTGATTGGATCCATAGTGAGCAGTTTCTGAAGCTGCACAAAATACAAGATAAGAGGACCTGCGTTACCAAAACTGTTCACAGCACCTTCACCGACGGGCTCCTGAAAGACAAGGCGACACAAACGCGTCGGAACCAAAATGCCTCAGCACAGCCACACTGCAGAAGCACAGAATCATTAGGGAACTGGAAGGGACCTCGAAAGATCATCTAGTCTAATACCCCTAACACAGCAGGAGGTCCAAACTGGAGTGAGTGGGAGAGGAAGCAGTTACACAGCATGTTCAGTGAGGAGCCTGTGTTCAAACTCACCTCCTGGTCCTCTGGTTTCACACTAACAGGTAAGACCCACGATGGAGGAGTGGTGCTGGTAGCCTTGGTTTTGCAGTTAACATAATCACTGCTTTTTGGTATAAACACAAACACGCTGAACACGCTTGTGATACCACAAGCACTGCATTAAGAGACCCAGGCTGAGGTCATCGGGTCAAGCTCTGAGCTCCCCAACCCCTATGCCATGGCTTCAAGTGCTCTGGCTACTTGGTTTTTAAACACCTCCAGGGACAGTGACTCCACCACCAACCTGGGCAGCCTGTTCCAGTGCCCAACCGCCCTCTCAGGAAGGAACTTCTTCCTAACACCCAATCTAAACCTTCCCTGATGGAACTTGAGGCCATTTCCCCTGGTCCTATCACTAGTAATTTGGGAGAAGAGAGCAGCACCAACCTCGCTACAACCTCCTTTGAGGTAGCTGTAAAGAGCAAGAAGGTCTCCTCTCAGCCTCTTCTCTAGATTAAATCACCCCAGTTCCCTCAGCCACTCTTCACAAGACCTGTTTTCCAGCCCTCTCGCCAGCCTTGTTGCCCTTGGCTGGCCCCACTGCAGCCCCTCAAAGTCCTCCTTATACTGTGGCACCTAAAACTGGACTCAGTGCTAAAGGTACATCCTCATGAGTGGGGTAGGACCCTGTCCCTGCTCCTGCTGGTCCCACTGCTCCTCATACCATTCACTATAAGCTTTCTAAGAGATCAGATATCATATTTATAACATTATAAGCTACTTGTAACAGAGGGTATAACACTTCTAGAGCCAAGTCCATCACAGTGCCCTTGGCACCAGCTCAACTCTGACTCTGAGCAAGCGCAAGTTAACGAGGTGTCTGGTGTTGTAACGCGTGCAGGAACTCACCAAGTGAAACGCCTTACTGTCTGGTTTAACTTTATGTTTCTCCATGTATTTGATAAGGCTGCAGTTGGTGTACCTGAAAGGAAAACAAGTGACATTTCTGATATCTGCAAATCTGAATCAGCAAAGCTCTTAGTAGCCACAAGACACCAGGAAGAAACAGTGCCCAGCGCTAATGCACTAAGGCTGGAAGAACACAGCACCAGGAATTGCTTCAAAATCACTCGGAGACTGTGGAAAAGGAAGCTTGCTTCTGCTTCTGCAATCACACCCACATAGAAAAGCCTGTTTTTAGCCCACGTGCAGACAGTGAACTGTCACTCTGCTTTCCAGGTGCCTTTTAGCAATGTTATCACTATATGGCTTCGTCCTGTGGGGTTTCATTGCTGGCAAACCCAAACACCGCGCGCATCCGAACCGCTTCCTGCACCGCACAACTCGCTGTCTGGAGAGGAGCTCAGGCATCAGGGTTTTGAATCTCACACAGCAGATGCTAGAAATGTGTGTGAGAGCAACAACCCCAAACCCCTCAGCAGGGGAACGAGGCAGGAGGGTGGGCAGGCAGTGGACTCCGGCAGTGCGACAGCAAAACCGAGAGGCGTTCTTGTCTTTAGCTTTCAGGAGCGACCCCGGTGTTTGCTGGAAACAGGGTAAGGTTAGCAGATCTCTCTCATGAAAAATCATTTCCAGCACCACAGGTTCAGAGACAGCTGTGACAAAGCAGGCTTTGCCATCTTCAGAGCTGTGCGGGGTCTGGCTGGCATCACCTGCGTCACACCTGCCGCACTGCCACTCTGACTCACACCAGCCCAACAGGCGAGGCTCACCCTTCTGCAGCAGCTTGTTGGTTCCTTTCCTCACAATCCGAGCCCAAGCCATTTCGTAGCCCTTGTTTGGCTACTGCACAGAAGGCAACCGGAGCTACACAGAATTCAAGGCAGGAGGGAGAAGTCCAGTACGGCTTCTCGCATGAGAGCAGACTTACGTGTTTCTCCGGAAGTCTTTCATTAAAGTTGAATGTTCAGGCATCTTTTTTATGTCTTCCCAATCTTTATCTGCAAAACCAGGACATTTTAATCACTTTTTTTGTCTCCTCCCTAAGTATTTCAATAGCCCTTAGGGGTTTTTTTAAGTCTCTGTCTTTACAGTTCCTTACTTCTTTGTAGAATTTAGCTCTTATTCCTTCACCTCTTTGTAATAAATCATAACAACACCTAAGAGGAGCCACCCGCTGTGGGCTAATTACAGAATCACAGAACATTAGGGATTGGAAGGGACCCCAAAAGATCATCCAGCCCAATCCCCCTGCCACAGCAGGATCACCTAGATCAAGTCACACAGGAACATGTCCAGGTGGGTTTTAAGCATCTCCAGAGAAGGTTGACTGAGAACATGCAAGAGTCTGCAGAAAAACAAGACACGGCCGACACGGAGGGGAAGATGCCACAAGTAGCATCTACACTGTAATGTGTTCCAGTTTGTGCAACCAGTCCTTTGTTCCAGTGTGGAACACACAAACTTTCTCCCTATCAAAAACGTTCCACCAGGGGAAAAGAACTACAGAGATACCCTCTCCTACTTCAACATGTGAGGTTTACTTCAGCACGAGTCAAACATCTGCCTGACACTAACCTCACGTAGAGGTTTTTGCTTCACGTCACACAATCAGTTGCTTTCCAAATGTAGAAGTACTGAAGAAACAAGTATTTCTTCTCACTTTTAATCATTCAACATTAAACATTACCTGTTAAAATTACAAAACACTGGTGCATGCTTGTTGGTGACACGGACAGTGGAACTGATGCACCCTCAATCAGTTTGCTGATGACATTCAACTGTGAGGCCATCCAGAGGGACCTTGAGAGGCCAGTGAGAAGTGGGCTACGCCAACGGCATGGAGTTCAACAAGGGCAAGGGTCTGCCATGCATGAAGACAGACTGGGAGGAGAAAGGACTGAGGACAGCCCCAAGGAGGAGGATTTGGAGGTGGTGGTGGAGCAGAAGTTGAACAGGAGCCATCCGTGTGTGCTTGCAGCCCAGAAAGCCAAATGTGTCCTGGGCTGCAGCAAAAGAATCACTGGGAGTTGGCTGAGGGACAGGATTCTCCCTCTCGACCCTGCACTTGTGAGACCACACCTGGAACACTGGGTACAGCTCTGCAGTCCCCAGCATCAGAAGGACACAGAGCTCCTGGAAGGTGTCCAGGGGAGAACAACTCAAATGATCAGAGGGCTGGAGCATCTCCCCTATGAGCACTGGCTGAGCAAGTTGGGGTTGTTCAGCCTGGAGGAGGCTCCTAGGTGACCTTCTAGCAGCTTTCCAACAGCTGAAGGGGGCTACAAGAAAGCTGGGGGAGAGTTTTTGACATGGGTCTGTAGCGAGAGGAGAAGAGGAAAGGGTTCCAGTCTTGTAGAGGTTGGACATGAGGAACAAGTTCTTTCTTGCAGGGTGGTGAGATGCTGGAACAGGTTGCCTAAGGTAGTTGTGGCTGCCCCATCCCTGGAAGTGCTCAAGAGTTTATAACTCATGACTGGTTCTGAACAGCTTCTGTTGCTTTGATCAGCTGCCACCCTCACGTGCGAAGAAAACGACACTGCTACCTGTCTTTGAACAGCAGTGATGACAAAAAGAGGCAGAGCCTGTACCTGCAGGAAACCCCATTACATTGAATATTCTGTCCAGCTGGTCGTGGTGATAAGGATTGCTAGTTTTGATGTCTTCTTGTCGACAATGGAATATCGGCTCCGATGTTAGCAGCTCCGCAAATATGCACCCTATGGCCCAAATATCTTTAAAAAAGAACAGAAATAAAAACAAATAATGACCAAACAAATATTTCCAAAAGCATCCTGATGCAGCAGAAGGTTACTTTTTTCAGTTCTTGGAGATAAGGGACCTTATCTCCAAGATATCCTTGGAGATAAGATATCCTTGGCAGAAGGTCCCTTATCTCCAAGAATTCCAGCATGTCTTCAACATTTCCTTTAGGTTCACGATTCAGGAACTACACAGGAGCACAGTGAGTATCACTCAATTTTCTGTGGGCTTTTTTGAGGTGCAGTTACCATCTGCTGCTGTAGAAATGAATTAAAGAAAAGCCAAAAGAAACTCCTTGGGTAACTGTCCTTGCATAAAAGCCAACTGATTTCTTGTCTATTCCCAGTAAGAAAGGGCCCCTCTCTGATCAGCCACTGGGGTTAGTAAGTGTTAAATGATCCCAAGAGTTAGAAGCTGAAAAGCAGGTGGAATAAGCCAAATGCTACCTATAACATCTTTCAGGAGGAGTAGGAAGAAAACTGCTCCGTGCTCATGCACCTCCCTCTTTATTGAGAATATTTATTAAAGAAAAACCAACCAAACTCAACCAAACCACAAATGAACCCCCCCTTCTGGTTTATGTTGCACTCCAACAGCCTGAACGCTCCCAGTTGCTTTCTCTACTTTCAACTGGTATATAATACAAGTTTTAACTTCCGAAATGCTACGCCGCGCCGAACGCTGCGCTGAAACCTTGAATGAACACGGAAGGGTCACGGACAACGACAAAAACAAATGCTGCAGAGAGCACAACCCTGTTACTCAGTGTTTTTGTACAGTCAGTTTAATCTGTGATGAAAAACATGCAGGCACTGAAGGTTTTGGCCATCCGTGCTGTAAGCAGGAGAAAATGCCAGTAAGGTGAAGGAACAGGCAAACACAATTTAAAAGGGCACTTTATAGGGACAGATAAAGAAATGTATTTAACCTGCAAAAGAAACATCATATTGAAAGAAAAGGAGATGCAAATACACTGAAGACAAACACTAGAACTTCTGAGATACTGACACAGTGTTAGAAAGCAATGACTAAGGTCTGAAGGAAGAAATTCAGGTCACAGAAAGAATCATAGAGTCATTCAAGTTGGAAAAGACCCTTGGGATCAGAGTTCAACCATTGATTCTACTCCACAAGTTCACCCATCAGACAGATCCCCCAACACTACATCTAAGTGTCTTTTAAACTCATCCAGGGATGAGGGCTCAACCACCACCCTGAGCAGCCCAGTCCAGTGGAGAGAGACCACTCCATGAAGAACAACGCGTGTGCCCACACGCAATCTGTGTTTGTGCCAAGTGGAGGGTTGCATGGGAAGTCCTTCCCCCAAAAACCGCTGCCGGGCTTTAAAGACTGTTTTAAACAAGCAAGTGAAAGAAGTTGTTCTATTCCTCTTCTGTACAGCATCTCTCCCTTCCATGGCAAAGCTGCTGAAGGCTGGCAACAGGCTATTCCCTGTCCTATGAGCACGTGATGCACCAGCTCCTGCCATCACTGATCCCTCTACCCCTGAACCGGCAAGAGCAGAGACTGGCAGCTCAAGGCCAACCACGCCGTGCCGAAGCTGTTCAGCTCAGGGTGCTAAACACAAATTCAGTGGTGAGGAGGATGCAGCACTACGCTGATACAACTAACACCATCCTCACAGCATCTGCATTCCGTGAAGCTGGCTTTATTCACAAGCACATCACTCAGCCATGTCCTTAAGCTCCGGTACAAACTTACGCCACATCATTTGGAGCCAGAAATGTTTCATGGCTACGTAAAGCCAAAGACCACTATACTTAGCCATTTGGCATAGTATTTCCTCAAGAACTCAGAGGCACAGCTGTGACTCAGCTACTCTCCCCTTTATCAATGCTTCAACATATGGATACACTTCACCTAAAGAATCACAGAACATTAGGGATTGGAAGAGACTTTGAAAGATCATCCAGTCCAACCCCCTCGCCACAGGAGGATCAGCTAGACCAAGTCCAGGTGGGTTTGAAACGTCTGCAGAGAAGGAGACTCCACAAACCCCCCCAGGCAGCCTCCTCCAGTGCTCCTCCCGTCACCCTCACTGAGAAGAAGTTACAGAATCACAGAATCAGTCAGGGTTTGAAGGGACCACAGGACCATCTAGTTCCAAACCCACCCACCCCTCCCCGGGATTTTGGTCCAATTTACTTACCAATAGCTTTGGTATAATGCCTTGCTCCCAGAAGCAGCTCTGGAGCTCGATACCAGAACGTTACAACCACTGGATCCAAGTCTGCTAAAGGCTTCAGAGGTGAATTAAATAATCGGGCAAAGCCCATGTCAGCTGCAAAATTCAAAGAGAGATGCTTCAAAATTTGAGGGGAAACTACCCATGTTTTTCCCTTAGCAAACTGAGTTTAATTGTTAGTGCTACCATCACTGCTAAACAGAATGCAAATGCAGGCTGCAGCAGGTAAGAATTTTGTGAGCAGGTTTCCTTAAAGCTTTTGTAGGAGCTACTGGATGTCATCACCTATAAAGTGTATCATTATAAATCATTACTAACACGAGCTGCTTCCAAACAACGAATTAACCACTGTTCTGAAAAAGCGCATCAGCTCCCTTCTCAGGACACTGGTAAATCCCGTCTCGTTTGACCCGAGCGTCTCCGGTAAAATATTTCCTCGTTACAGGACGGACTCTGAAGAAGGAGCATTTTAAATGTGAGCAAAATGCAGGTTAGAATGATTTATAATACACACGTCCACATCACAAGTTAGCTGTAGCACGAGCTCCTTCACAGCAAACCAGCGACTACGCCTATCGCGTCCTGCCTCTCTGCTCGATCTCGCTCAGGATCTATTTCCAGTGCGAAGATACCAGCGTTCGACACCATTTAGGCTCCTGTTTTTAAGTTCTGTTTGGGGGCATTCTGTCATTAAAAACTGCTTTTTAGAATTGGTGTCATGCAACTGCCTAGGAAAGCTGTCTGAACGACCAGGTGTAGGTGACACAGGAAACGGGCAGGTGCTGACACAGGAACCTTCTCCCATCGAACTGCCCTCCTGACTCACTGCTCCCCAAGACTGAGGGACTCTGGTGCAGGGATACACATGCACACGAGGAAGACTCAAATGAAATGAGTAGCTGTTCTGAGGGAAAAGGACCTACAGGCTACTGCTCACTGGCTGAGGGAAAAGTGCATCTGGGTCTCTAACTCCACTACACGATCCTTAACTGTTTCCGTGTGCATTCCTATTTATGGTTGGTTTAATGCATTTAAAAAGAGAAGGGTTTTACGGCTTTCTACATTAAAATATCCATTACTTAAGATAATAACAAGTCACTAGCAACTATAAAAAGAAAAACTGTTGGTAGAAGGTGAATTTATGACTGAAAATGACATTAAAAGCCTATGAATTTATTTTACGTTAAATAACAGTTATGCTTGTTTTAGAAAAATTAGTTACACTGGAAAAGTGGAAGCCCCTGGCATGGGTATAACTTCTGCATTCTTTTCCTGCTGTGGCAGAATCTTCAGGAGAAAGAAAAGTGTCTACATCTTTGATAACATGCTCAGAAATCCAGGGTCCCCCTCCCGCCTTGCCCACTGGGAATGGATGGCTCAGAGGACTGGTGCTCCGATACAGAATCTTCCACCTGTCCGTTAACAGAATCTGTCTAAATTTAATTCTAAGTTATGCCCAAATTAATTCAAAACTATACATTAAGAAATAAATGGGTGGTCCACGTGTAATTACTAGCAATAGCCGTGTACAAGAAGTATCACCACCACAGCCGAAAGCCAAGTGCTCGGAGGATGACCTACATGCTCTGATTTGGAAGCAACTGCTCCGTGAAGAATAAGGCAAGAGGAAGGATTTTCCCCTTCCCATGTCCGTGCTGTACCTCTTTGGAACAGAGAAGACCTCAACCTCTACTGTCAACCATAAACCTTAGAAGGGCATGAAAGGCTTTCGGGGTAGGATCTGCTTGAGCATTCAGCCTTAGCCCACCTGCTCCTTGGACTTCAACGGGCAAGGAAAGGGCTTGAGCAGCAGCGAATGCACCAAGAGAACCCTACCCCGGATCACTACACTGGTGCTTAACAATATAGTGCAGCTAAAGCAAACGGTAAGAGTACAGAGCAACAATGCAGAAGAGTTACCTCATCGAAGAAAGCAAGAGGGAAGTGAGAAAGATGAACTAGCTCTAAAAAAACCCCTTCCAAGTAGGGCTGCATTGGCACAGCAGGCACGGGGGTGCTGTGCGTTAGGCGTCTGCCATCGAAGCGCTGCCATGCTAATGCACTGCCTGGAACAGCCTCTTCCTGTTAGACTACAGTTAGGTTTTATTTATGTATTTAATTTAAAGCAACTCAGCTTCTGCAAACTATCCTCTCACTGTGAAGAGTAACTCGCAGCAGAGAAGGGGGAAAGTGTTGGGTCCTTCCTGGCCAGGTAACATCCCAGTTTGAGCATTTAGCAGTCGTTCTCACTAAGCATTTGGGCTGGATAACTGTGTTTTCTGGACTTTTAAGATCCCTTGCTTTTATCTACTCTTTCAAGCAGGTTTTTGCAGGCTAAATGCCACGTTTGATTCCATTGTACAGTTTAAGGTTGGTAGTAAGGAGTAGTTCCCTGTTTAGATTTTATCAGCAGCAGCAGCAGCAGCAAGACAACGTCATGGCATTGTAAGCGGAGGAAAGTTTCAAATCCCATTTCTTTCTCCTCCTTTCCCCCAGCTAGCTGTCATCTTTATCCCCACACAAAAATCCCCCACCCCACACACACTCCCACTTAAAACAAAACACATTTTCCACTTTTCTGGATGAGGCTACAGCATTTCATCATCAGAACTGGTGCATGGGGCTAATAACAAGAAGCCAGTCACTCAGAAAACAGCATTAAGGCAACATGCCCAGGCACACACTGGTATTACAGTGACTACTTCAGGTGGTAACAACTGCACCTTCAGAACATTCTAGCTTAAATGCTACACTGGGACTTATCAAAGATGTAAACATACCAATTTTTACTCTTCCTCGCTCAGGACCTTCACCCATAACTAAAATATTAGCAGGTTTCTGTGGAAAAAAAAATAAATATACAATACATATACCACGACAAACCTAAACATTAGTCTCTGAAAAAGTAGTTAAGTTTTGTTTTGCTAGTTTTCAACCCACTTTGTTTTGATAAAAACGATGAGTTTCTGTCACCGTAAAGCTGTGCAAGGACCCAGACACAGGCTGTCCCTGACCGCGGCTTCCTCGGGTGTTCTTCTGCGCCCCAGTGCCACGCTCTCTCACTGGCACCCTCGTGGCTGCCCCTGACCCCCAAGTTGCTGATCTTTCTATGAAAGCTGCCCTACTCTTTTGCAGGAGGCAGCCCAGTCGCCGCCCACCACCTGCAGCCTCAGCACAGGGACGGGAAGCAGCTCAACACCACGTCTTGCCTTGGGTCCTTAGGCACGTTTCCAGACACGTTTTACGTAAGTAAATACCTGAGAGAGATGTGAATTAGAGGTTATTGTATCACTTCAGATGGGGGAGGAAAATCACCTACGTTACTCCTATCGACAAGTCTCCACCACTCCAGACAGCTGCACAACAGGGAAGCGTTGCCCTCACATCCTTTTTCTGTCCACCTTCCCCTTCCTGTACTAGGGAGGCAGGTCGAATAGCTGAGCTGGAGTTCAGCTGGTCAGAAACATAACCACTCTTTAATCCCTTATTTTCTGCCATCCTCTTTCTTGTAATTCAACATCTGCAGTCAGAAAATTCCTCAAATGCTACGACTTGACACAAATCAAACCCACGGTGCTTATTTTGGGGAGAAAAATGTCAGGAAACCCACAACTAAAGCTGAAAATTTCTGCTAGATTTGTTTTGAAGCCGAGTGATTTAGCGTCTCATTCATACTCTAAATCCCAGACAAAACAAGGGTTCTATTCAGCTGTAAACTGGAAGAGTTATAATCAGGCTGAGCTGCAGCTCCTGCTTTGCTTTCCCAGCATAAAATGATCTGAAGACAAGACAAAACCCATCGCGACAGCTTAGGCTACCCAAGAGATGCTGCACTACAACCTAGTACCTTCATGATTTCCCCAGAATTGCTAAGTCCTCCTAAATTTATCAGGCAGAACACACTGGAAGAGGCAAGAAGACCAAGAGGTAATTCATATCGTGTAACACAAGGTGCAAAAATTCAATAGTCCAGTAAAAATCCAGCACGTCCTGGAGAAACTTAGTTACTACTGCTTAGGAAAGGCTCCAACGTGGATGTCTGGAACCGCACAACCCACGCAGAAAACACGCAAAAGGAATTTGAGCTGTTCCACCTCTTCTCTGAGAGAAGGTTAAAGACGAAAGAAACAGTTATCGATTGACTATGATTCCAAAAGGTAAGACAGATGACATAAACTTTCCAACAGCAGTAACAGAAGCGACCTCTATTAGATCAGTGAACTTGTGTCCCACATCACTCCTGCTCCTTGGTTTTTTTGGTTGTTTAGTTTGTTAGCTGGTTTCTAATTTTAAAAATATCACCCTCACCCCCAACAGCCCATGTCAGCAGAAGGGGAACAATTCATTCTAACGGAAGAATGGCCTTGCGACCACAGCACAGGACTAAACCTTATCTAGTCCTAGATCTGGCTTTGGAGGACACCAGGCAAAGACTAGTCTTGTGCTTCTAACCGCTATTAGTACCAAAGATCTCACTGCAGTATTTTTAGGTACTTCTAATTCAATCACTATTTGCAAAGAGCAAACACAAATCCTAACAAGCAGACTAATTTCAAATGAAGGAGCTAAACTCCCAGGGGCTGTAACAGGCTCACAAATCCATGAGAAACTGGAGGCAGTCACCTTCACCCATCTGCCTGATTTGACACAGGGTACCACTCTGTTCACGCTGATCCTACAGGTGCTGATGATGAAGGCTGCACAACTCTCAGGCTACCAACTCTCTCTCTCTTCGAATCATAGAATCATTAGGGATTGGAAGGGACCTTGAAAGATCAACCAGTCCAATTCCCCTGAAACAGCAGGATCACCTAGACCAAGTCACACAGGAACACATCCAGGTGGGTCTTAAACATCCCCAGAGAAGGAGACTCCACAGCCCACCCTGGGCAGCCTGTTCCAGTGCTCTGTCACCCTCACTGTGAAGAAGTTCCTTCTCACATTGATGTGGAACCTCCTCTGCTCCAGCTGACACCCACTGCCCCTTGTCCTATCATTGGATGCCCCTGAGCAGAGCCTGGCTCCATCCTCCTGACACCCACCCTCCACATATTTATAGACATTAATGAGGTCACCCCTCAGTCTCCTCCAAGCTGAACAGACTCAGCTCCCTCAGCCTCTCCTCATAAGGAAGGTGCTCCACTTCCTTCATCATCCTCGTTGCCCTATGCTGGACTCCCTCCAGCAGCTCCACATCCCTCTTGAACTGAGGGGCCCAGCTCTGTGGCAGCATTTCCCCTCTCCTTCCAGCAAACAAATGAGGTTACTCATGTTGTCTGTTCTCTTACACATCAGCAGAAAGAGTAGACAAGCACTCCAGCACTTCTTGCACTTCAGCAGATCTACAGCTATCACCTAGATCAAAAGAGCTCTTTCTGCTCAGTGTTTCCTTGTAGGTTGTTTTCTGTGTCTGTATGATCAATTCTTGTTGCTTCCCTCTGGCTGTTCTGCCCTGGGCCACCTATTCCTTTGAACTCAAGTCCTGCAAATCACACACTGCTCCCGCCGAGGCAGGAGAGAGGCCGGGAGATTGTTTCACGTGCCTGGCACAGCATCTTCCACTTCACACAGCCCCAGTATGGAATCTCGTTTTGCTTCACCGTGTTAAGCAACTGATTCATGTGCGGGTTTATACGCCACGCGCTGTTTTTACAACTTTCCTGCAGGACTGCTAATGATTTGTTTTTCAAATCCTTTTCCCATCGGAACAAACACTGTCATCACATACTTAATGTACAAAAACATTCGTACTCGTTCAGAGGGGAAACTCAAGATTTCAGAACTTACTTGGCTTTGTATTTTGAAGACCAAAAAAAGGGCAAACAACATGAAGATTATACTAAACCGTCCTGATGAGATGTGATCACATCAAAAGAGACTGCATTCCTGTTGCTCACAGCAAGGAGATGATTACTTAGTCTGTGTCTGCATACTAGACGCCTTGAAATCACAAGACATCTCCTCATGCTCCAGAAACGGCATGTGGCCACCAAGTTTTACTCATCATAACAGTGAGCAAAAAAAATGAGCATTTCTTAACTTAGCCATTGCCAGCTTTGGTGTTTTAGGACCTTCAGCATCAGCCCAGCTCTGTAGGAACCACCATCGTGTTGCTACTAGGCTGGTTCTGAACTCGTTACTTTACAAAGGTTTATTTGAAACGTACTTCTCGATCAGCATCATCGAACCATCATGGCTGGAAAGGACCTCCAGGATCATCAAGCCCAGCCCTCAGCCCAACAGCTCCCTAACCCCTACACCATGGCCTCAAGTGCTCTAGCTACTCAGGTTTTAAACACCTCCAGGGATGGTGACTCCATCACCTCCCTGGGCAGCCTGTTCCAGTGCCCAGCTGCTCCCTCAGTAAAGACCTTTTTTTAAGATCAGATCTAAACCTCCCTTGACGCAACTTGAGGCCTTTAACACAACTTAAGGCCATTATGTGTTAGCAAAAACTTCCCTTGAATTATCTACGGTATTACAATGCAGACACTATCTTTCCCCCCTCCCTCTTTACAACTGTTTATACAAGTGCCATGCATATTCATGTATAGACTCACCTTCCTCCTAACTCCAACCAAATGCACCTTTTAACCAGGTTTTAGTATCATCCCAGCCAACTTTCATGTTGCAGTGTGCAGCATTAACAGCCGTGCCATTCATTTCCAGACCTGTTCCTCCCACCCATTTCTAACTCAGATGAGCCTAGGGAACTGAAAGTGCAACGCTGGCTCTCCTTTTTAACAAGGCAGTTCAACTTTGAAAGAACAACACTAACAGAAGTGTTTTTAACCCTAATTGCTTTTGCAATCATGGCCTCAACGGTGATTCTACTAAGATTTGGACTGCATGACTTTTTCACAGAGCCACAGGATGTTAGGGATTGGAAGGGACCTTGAAACATCATCCAGTCCAATCCCCCTGCCACAGCAGGATCTCCTAGATCCAGTCACACAGGAACATGTCCAGGTGGGTTCTAAATGTCTCCAGAGAAGGAGACTCCACAACCCCCCTGGGCAGCCCCTTCCAGTGCTCTGTCACCCTCACCGGGAAGAAGGTCCTTCTCAGACTGATGTGGAACCTCCTCTGTTCCAGCTCACACCCACTGCCCCTTGTCCTATCATTGGATGCCCCTGAGCAGAGCCTGACTCCATCCTCCTGACACCCACCTTTTACATATATATTCATAATTTAGAGTTTAAAGTATTAAACAGCACAAGCAGGAACAGAGTCAAACGCACAACCTCAATCACACCCATTTTCAATCACAGAAAACAACTCCGCTTCTCGAGCTGCATGCGAGGAAATGCCTGAAAAGCACTAAATACATGTTAAAATAGTTTTGCTGTTAAATTTTTAATTCAGTGGTGTAGGAAAATAAAGCCCCAAAATGTTTTGAAGGACAGCAACAAAGGCTGACCACGTTGTAGCCCGTTCGAGCAATTTTCAGACACAGCAGGGAGAAATCTTAACACACCGACGTGCTTTACCACTGCCCAGTTAACCTCTCTGACACGGAAACATGCAGCAGAAACCTACTAACCTCCATCTAGCCTTGCAGAACGTACAACCCATCTCAGAGTTTATGACCCATGAAACAGTTGTGCTTCTCAAGGTACATCTGTCTTAACAGCCTTGTTTTCAAGGCCTCAAGTTGCGTCAGGGCAAGTTCAGATTGGATCTCAGGAGGAAGTTCTTTACTGAGAGTGGTTGGGCACTGGAACAGGCTGCGCAGGGAGGTGGTGGAGTCATCGTCCCTGGAGGTGTTTAAAAACCAAGTAGCCAGAGCACTTCAGGTCATGGTGTAGGGGTTAGGGAGACGTTGGGCTGAGGGCTGGACTTGATGATCCTGGAGGTCCTTTTCAGCCAGGATGACCCTATGATTCTATCTTCAACTAACCATAATACACAACAAAATCTATCCTTATTATCAAGGCGTGATGCCTCCCTTCCTGAACTCATCAAGACTGGAATTAACTTCCTCTGATGTTTTCGTGGTTAAAGAAAATAATCAAATTCCTTTTCCACTTGGAAGAGAACTGCCTACTTCAATGCTGAATACTCCTGCAGCACAATGGAAGTGTCAGTATAACCACATTCAAACGATAGGATCAGCGTTTTGAAGAGAATTTATTTCCTGGAATTCAAAAATGTGCATTTACAATTCAGATAAATGTCAGTTGCATTTATTAACTGATTTGGGGCTTTGATATAAATCACAGAAAATTAGGGATTGGAAGGGATCTTGAAAAATCACCTAGTCCAATCCTCCTGCCACAGCAGGATCACCTAGGAGAATGTCCCAGTGGGTTTTAAATGTCTCCAGAGAAGGAGACTGCACAACCCCCCTGGGCAGCCCCTTCCAGTGCTCTGTCACCCTCACTGGGAAGAAATTCCTTCTCAGATTGATGTGGAACCTCCTCTGCTCCAGCTCACACCCGCTGCCCTTTGTCCTATCACTGGATGCCACTGACCAGAGCCCAGCTCCATCCTCCTTCATATATTTATCAACATTAATGGAGTCACCCCTCAGTCTCCTTTTCTCCAAGCTCAAGAACTCCAGCTTGAAGCAGTAAGAGCCTGGGTGCTGCGGACACATCAGACTAGGAGCAAATGCAAGAGAAGAGTGTGGACTGGAACTGGTTTCTAGGTATTAGGTTATTCTGGGAGTAATTCCATCTCCTTTTCACTCTGCCTCACAAGAAAAGATTCTGAATGAGTGCCTTTTCTGCTCCGTCTAGGTGATCCTGCTGTGGCTGGGATTGGACTGGATGACCTTCTGAGGTCCCTTCCAATCCCTAATGCTCTGTGTTTCTGTGATTCATTGTACTGGAGCAGCTTCTGCAGGCTGACAGGCATTCAGCAGCACGGCAGTCTTTTCCTTTCCAATACTTTCAGGCAGAGGAAGAAAACTGTGCTATTTACTCTTCGGTTTACACGCAGTTGTGGTAGCCCATGCCATTTGCTTTAACAGCCCTATTTTCTTTTCATCTAACCAGCACTCCCATCACTTCTGCATCACTTGTATTGACTAACACGTAACTCCTACTGTTCTGCATGAAGAGAAAACACAAAGGCTAAAGAGCCTATGCCACTGATTACTATGCATTTTGTACTGGTAGAGTCTAGGCTTTGCTCATGCTCACCTCTTCAAGCACCTTTGGACCCTGAACACACACAGGATCTCAATGTTCTGTGCCATTTGTGTTAAGAGCAAGTCCAATCAAGTTGGGAGTTCACACAGAGCAAGCTTGCACATGGTTATAGACAAGCGTGTGCCCTACTTATAAGGCTACCTCAAACCTGCTTCTGTTTAACTTCTATTTTTAACTTTGGCTCTATATTGTGATAAAGGACAGCTAATGCAGATCACTGCATTTTCCCTCTATAGCAGGAGGCAGACAAAATAACTATTATGGCTACTCCCTGTATTTGGAACTACTTATATTCTTATCTTTCACGGCGTTCGCGCCGCAAACTTGACAGGCTATTTAGTACTAAAAACCCAACAAAAGTAAACTACAAACTGCATCTTGATTCTAAAAAGGGTTTTCACTAAATCCTACTGGAGGGTTTTTATTGACTAAGATTACTTCAAAGGTATTATTTGTGATCAAAGCGCTCCTGGGCCTCCACAACACTTGCTTCTGACAGAAGACAGGTATGTTGATACTGATCCTGTCTCATCAGTACAGCTCAATGCCTTCACCATAGAAACCAGAACTGAAGTTTCCAGAATGCATGTCTCTGCAGAGTCCTACATCTATTTGTATTTATGTATCTGGGTACAGGAGTTCTCAGCCAGTTTACCTACTACTACTGCACAGCAATGCAGAGATGACCAAGGCAGCAGGGCTTCAGCAGCCTTCAGCAGGGAAGGGTTAATTGTCCCATTCCCTGGGTTATTAATGAGGATAAACAGCACCAGACCCAGTATGAGCCGTTTAGTGACTGGTGTCCAGCTTGACTTTGCGGCACTGATCACAGTCCTTAGAGCCCTTCGGTTCAGCCAGTTTTAAGTCCAATTCAGCTGTGCACCAGCCTGTACTTTATTAGCTTGTCTGCAATGATGTTATGGGATGTAGTGTTGAAAGCCTTACTCAAGTAAGCAGCGCTCGTTGCTCTTCACCATTCCATCAAGCTAGTGACTGAGGGCTTTCAGGCTGGCTAAGCACAGCTTCCCCTTCATAAATCCATGCTGACTACACCAAATCACTTTCATGTCTTTCAAATGTTTGGAAAATGCTTCCAGGAGGATTTGATTCATTACCTTCGCAGTGATCAAGGCAAGAATGACTGGTATGTAATTTCCCAGATCCTTCTTTCTGTCCTTCTTAAAGATTGGAGTGACATTTGCTTTCCCCCCGTCTTGCCTCAGGAACCTCCCCTGAATGCTCTGACCTTTCAAAGAAAGCAGCCTCACAATGACTTGCTTGTATGAGGCAAATGATGTTATGCACCTCTACAGGCTTCTCTCTGGTGAATTCAAAAAGAAATTGAATTGAGAGGAGAAAGGACTGAGGGCAGCCCTGAGGAGAAGGATTTGGGGGTGGTGGTGGAGCAGAACAGGAGCCGCCAGTGTGCACCTGGAACCCAAAAAGCCAATCGTGTCCTGGCCTGCAGCAAGAGAATCACTGACAGTCGGTCGGGGGGTGTGATTCTCCTCCTCTAAGCCTGTGAGACCCCACCTGTATTACTGGGTCCAGTTCTGAAGTCCCCAACATCAGAAGGATAGAGAGCTCCTGGAAGGTGTCCAGAGGACAGCAACTCAAATCAGCAGTGGGCTGGAGCACCTCCCCATGAGGACAGGCTAAGCAAGCTGGGGTTGTTCAGCCTGAAGAACTGGAGGCTCCCAGGTCACCTTCTATTTCCTGATCCACTCCAGGATCCTGTCGACCCTCTTGGCTACCTGGGCACACTACTGGCTCACATTAAATCGCTATGTTCTCTGTAATTAGAAGCACTAAGAACCACTAGATAATGTTATTTTCACTATAAAATCATAGCACATTAAACCTCAGAGCACAACATGCTGTTACAGCCTATGCAGGAGAACGAGGTCCTGCCAGACACGCGTCTCTGCGATCTCACTGAAGCACATACTTCCACAATGAAAACCACCTTGTGCACAAAGAGCTTGGGAAATGCAACAGCTGACAACCGAAGCAGTGACCGCGCTGGGTTGTTTGGGGGCTGGTTTTCTGCCTGTGGAAGCAAATCACTAGTGAGTCATCATGCTATTCTTTGGAGAAAAATGCCTATTTTATATGTTTACATTTAAATGGGGCAGAAGACCACCTTGCTTTTAAAAGCTGCTTTTTGCTCAGCTTCTCCAACTATTTGTTTTTTAAGCACTTAGGTTGCTTCCTTCAAATGACGAGTTGTGTAAGCGCTACAGCAGGACTGAAGGACACCGCTGTACTTCTGAAGCGGTCCTTGAATACTGATGAGAGAGATGTCCTTGGATTGAAGAGCTCTGCTGCGGGAAATGGTAAACTGGCAGGTTTGTGTGTTTAATTTGGCCTAGAGCAAATACTTTAACTGACTCACAGCCAGAGTCTATAAAGTGACTAAGACATTGTCTACGGACGACCACCCCGGCAGTGGTTTATCATTCATTGTTAACAGAGGAACTTTAATATTCCCTGTTAATCACAAACCTGGCAGCAGGTATCCTTGGGAATAGTCGGGGTCCCAGGAAGCTACACTCCAACTGTATGAAAGCTTCTGCACCTGAAAGCTTATTAAAAAACAGTGCTCGTCCCACAGCAGCAGCTCGCTGAGCTGCACACTAGGAATACATCAAATCAGCTGCACTAGCCTGTGCCAGCACTGGTTTGCAATTATCACATCCACAGAGACACAGTTCCAGAAGAAGGGAGCTTGAGGTTGGACATGAAAAACAAATTCTGTCCTGCGAGGGTGCTCAGATGCTGGAACAGGTTGCCCAAGGAAGCTGTGGCTGCCCCACCCCTGGAAGTGTTGAGGGCCAGGGTGGCTGGAGCTCTGGGTAACCTGCTCTAGTGAAGGTGTCCTTGCCTGTGCAGGAGGGTTGGAACTAGATGATCTTTGAGGTCCCTTCCAACCCTGGGCATTCTATCATATTGGCCACCAAGGCCAAGAGATTCTCATTCCTGTGACAAGAGAGACAGGAGGAAGGGAATGGGAAGCAGGAGCCCAGCACTGTTACTCATTTCCACATCTGCCTCGCCAAGCGGCGATTCATCTTTCAGCTCCCACTCCCACCACGCACAGGGAATTTTGTCTGAGATTTTGGTAGTCAAAAAACTGTTTCTTCATAGTGCCACGGCTGCAGCACTGCACGACAGAGCTGTGAGATTTCCTCTGGGTTCTGTTTTAGGGGTGCTGGTCTGTTTTTAAGTGTTGCTGTACAACATCAGTATTTAATGCAGTTCCAAGGGCAAAATCCCCCAGTCTAAATTGCAGACAAAAGTGGAGGGGTGCTCATTTCTAGACTAGATCCTAATCACAAAATCACTCTGGCTGCACAAGACCCCTGGGATCATCGAGTCCAACCATCTACCCTACAAGTTCACCCCTAAACCAGATCCCTCAACATCTCATCCAAACATTCTTTAAACACATCCAGGGATGGAGACTCAACCACCTCCCTGGGAAGCCCATCCCAGTGCCTGACCACCCTTGCTGGGAAAACATTCTTCCTAATAGCAAGTCTAAACCTACCCTGTTGAACCCATTCCCTCTTGCTCTATCACTAACTGGTTGTGAGAAAAGACCAGCACCAACCTCTCCACAATGTCCTTTCAGGTAGTTGTAGAGTGATGAGGTCTCCTCTCAGCCTCCTCTTCCTCAAACTAAAGACCCCCAGCTCTTTCAATCTTTCCTCATAAGATTTATTCTCCAGGCCCTTCACCAGCTTAGTTGCCCTCCTCTGCACCTTCTCCAGCACCTCCACATCTCTCTTGTATTGAGGTGCCCAAAACTGGACACAGCACTCAAGAGGTGGCCTCACCAGTGCTGAGTACAGGCACAGGTAGGGCTACTGCTAAGTCACGGCTAAAGATGCACTTTGAAATGCTGAAAGGCATGGCATAGCAGTTGCTGCCCCATGCAAAAGGACCTCAGTTTTGAGCCTGTTTCTTGAAGAATTTCTCCAAGCATGCTGCAAAGTCCATCCTCTGTGTCCTCTTGCTCTTAAGGTTGCAGATTGATGGAAACAGATCTCTGGCCAGTCTCTGTTTATGCTTAATTTTAGTGTGGTGTAAGAACTTTAAGGAAAGGAAGAAGTCCAAGAGCTTGACATAATAAAGTGGGAAAAACAGCAGGACAAGAAGTTAGCAAAATGCAGTATGTTTCAAACATGCTTGACAACTAAATTCAAAATAGTATTCAAGTATAATTGATGCACTCTGTGGTAATCACACGAAGCCTTCTTATTTCCTTCCTGCTACAGTCAGAGTGTGAATAAACAATCTGCTTTCAATTGCTCCCAGTCATGAAATTTAAAAAAGCTGAAGAATATCCAAGTCAACGAAACAATTTTAAATGGACTGATGTTTATCCATCAAAAAATCTGACTGGTATACTGTAAAGACTTAGCTACTCCAGCACAGCACTGCTCAAAGACAAAAAAACCATTCACATCTCCCTGGATCTGATAGGGAATCTGCTGGTATGTAAGCAGTGAATGAAAAAAGGCCAAAAGTTAGGTATTTAAGAGTTAACTGACTAAGATGTGTATGCACGTCCTTTGCAAACTGCAAACCACAACTAGAACATTGTCTTCCTACAGCTTTTACTGTTTTGCACAGATTATACCGATCTTGCATGAATTAAGGTTCGATGAGTCCACCATTATGAAGCATGTCCCTGTCAAACTTGTGTGATTTTACTAATCATTAAGATTTACTGCCTGAGTTTTAGGTGCTAGCATCAAGTAACTCTTTCCTTTCTGTGTTTTCCTTCTGATCATGGAAGATAAGATCTCAAAAAATGCCAAAACATCACCTACCTGAAATCCAATTCACTAAAACACCTCCAAAAAAATCCCCAACATAGACAACTGCGCTTAGCTGGAAGATACTTTCCCAACAGAGGAGCTTTCTGACCCTTTAAAAAAAGAATAAATCCTTATTCTATAGGAAAGATGTAGCAAAGAGTCTGCAGAACTGCTGCATTCTTTAGCTTCTATCACTGTTCTTTAGCACTAACACTCTTGTAACAGCCAGGACATTAAATGAAAGCAAGCACATCACCTGAACAACTTTGTGCACATCTACAGCTTGGGAAGCATAAAACATGCAGCAACTACAGCAACACACATCATTTTAAAGGCACAATGAGAAGAACCACAACAATTATGCCCAGACATCAAATCAGGAGTTACAACTGATGATTTAGCACCAATATTCCTAACGGCTCATGTTACTGGTGTCTCAGAACAGAATCCCCCATTTAAGAACCAGCACTAATGTCAGTTATCGTGCTTTGGATCAGAATTTACAGGCTACTGAAGCCCCAACTTGCAAGCCTAACTTTGGACTGATATATATATATGTCCCTGCCTCACTAAGGCAAAGCACTAGGTAGAAGCCCTTCTGCAACTCGGGCTATTCCCAGGGACCTCAATGAAAGAATTGTCTTTTCTTCTGCATGGAACACACGCCTTCTCAACTCAGCCCAAGCTGAACAGTTTCAAAATGAACCCGAAAGTTCCCAGGGACAAGACAGCACAGCAGTCCCTGCACAGCTTTCACAGGATTCTCACCAACACACCTTGACAAAGTTGCAGTGGGAAGACCTCTCAGCCTCTGCCTCAAGCTTTTGGTCTCTTCCTCAGAACATCAAAAGATAGATAGCCAATTGCAATGGTGGTTT
Organism: Rhinopomastus cyanomelas; assembly: GCA_013400115.1. Classification (NCBI taxonomy): domain Eukaryota; kingdom Metazoa; phylum Chordata; class Aves; order Bucerotiformes; family Rhinopomastidae; genus Rhinopomastus; species Rhinopomastus cyanomelas. Next base: position 196,623 of record VXBP01001624.1, read on the forward strand.
TTGTGCCGGAAGGAAACTTTGTGCTGGACTGAGACCACCAACTCATTTCACATAGGTCAGAAAATGAGACAGTAATAGTTTCTTTGCAGTTGCCAAAGTAAGCTGTACTTTAACTACAGACCTAAATGTGAAAGGCTCTGTAATGAATTACCAATCTCCTGAGCCATCCAGTGAACAACATGCATGGTTTTCTTTTTAAACTCAATTACGCGTAAGTTCATCAATTTTCCGAAACTAGAAAGTAAAACATGAGAAAGACATTAGATTTCTTGACAAGAGGTCATTTTTCTGTAAGCTTCTTAAAAATCTACTGCAGAACACTAGAGTAAGACATCATGTTTTGGTTTAAAACAGAGGGTCTAGGTAGCAGCATGCACTATGTATTTCTACGTTGCTCTGCTCCACTAACTCATGAGTCCTGACAAAGCCACCACAGTCTTTCTGACTTCTTCCCTCTGTGCCGAGGCTTTTGTTCCATTTCTACAACCAGGAACAAATGAGAAATAATATCCACACAACTGTTTGACAAAAAGAAAGCTTCCTTTTACCCCTGTTCTGAAATCTGTCAAGGATAGATCTGCCCTCATCAGTCTAAAGAGACTGGCACTCTGTAAAGGCATTCATGGGGCATGAAAACAGAAGAGAAATCACAGACTACTTTTCCAGGGACGCTATTTCAAAGACAAAAGTGACTCTTGAAGAGTAGTAAGGAAGCCAGACTTACTGCTCTAAGCACAGAACAGCACTGGTAAGACTGACTTGGGGGAATGAAAGGCCAAACTAGTGACACTTCCATGCTCTAATGAAATGGCAGTAATTAGAAGCATCATCTATATACAATATCATAATTTACTTCTAAGAGTAAGAGCTACAGACAACTGGGTCAGGAGACCTACCCAATTTTAAGATGAGAGAACCAGTCCAGCCAGTTAAAGAAATATTTCAAAAGTGATTATAACAATTATTTGAGATTAACCAATTTCAAGAACTTACTAAAATATGCTGGTAAAGAAACACTAACTCGGGTTCAAAATGTCTTGCCTACACCAATGTCTGGATAAATACTGGTTTATTTGCAGAAGTCTTCAAAAACCAGCTTGGCTACGCTTCTGACTGATTATAAACCACAGAAGGTATGACCTTCAAAAGCTATTTTTTAAGTTTTTACTTACTCTGATTGGTAATTTTAGGGAGTTTTTATTTCTTCAGCAGTTCATAGAGCCAATCATCCTCTCCCCCACCTACAAACACGCCGTATTTAGTTCCTTATCTTGCCTGCGGTGACACTACCAGAGACGTTTGCAGTACCTTAACGTACCTGTTCCTTACACGAACGCGTCAAAAGTACTGTTATGTAGAATGGCAAAGAAGGAAAACAGCTATCTGACATACTTTGTTGTCCATAAGCACATCAGATCATAGCCAGCTTTTAAAATTCACCAGTCAAGACAGCGCGCAGTACAAAAACATACAGTCATTAGTACACGTCCTTAGCGCAACGGTTTCTGTTTCCCGGAGATGTTTTCGTACAACCCAATGCTTGCCCTCAATCATCATCCCCAGTGCTAAAACCCATTGTGGATCCACTTACCAAATCCCTGTGCAACACCCAGTTAGCATGCAGATAGTGAATACCATCTAGGATCTGATATAACAGTGACTTCACCATTCCCCGAGGTAACTGAACTGGTTTCTTGTTTGCTTTAGAAGCCCTGTGAAACTTGATTATATGCTGTAAGGGGGAAAAAGAAATCAACATATAAAAGTGTAATGTTTTATCTACAGCATTGCACAAAAAGACGACCAGCAATTCCTTACATAGACCTCTTAGGACTTTTCTTCAGCCTTTCATCGTGCATTTTCAAACCAGGAACACGTAGCTTAAGCACTAGAATACTGTGCAAGGTGAAGTGAACCAAAGAAACCCCTAAAAATTAAACCAGCTGCTTGCTGTGGTTTACCCCTGGCACACAGCTAAGCTCCACGCAGCCCCCACAGTGGGATGAATAATACAGAACCAATACCATCGTCAAAGTAAATTCCTTTTTCTGTTTTTCTGTTCTCAAAGGTTTTCTTTGGGGGTTTTCTTTAGATCCTTTGATATCTCGTCTACTGTAGCACGCAATTACAAGTGCTTTACCCAACTCCTGTGTTGTTTTCCTTTTAAGTCTTTTCCTACAGTAATCATGACACTAACACTCAACACCTAATGCCAGAGAGGAATCCTTGCATTGGGAATTTTAAACATTTAAATTAGAAGCCCAGATTTGCTCTTCCTTTATTTACTACCATCTTAAAGCACAGTACTCTCCAACCAGAAGCTGTTGACAGAGCAAAGCTGTCAATCTGTCCATGTGAAAGTCAGCCAGCAAGCCAGACACTGAATAAAGCTGTCAGTTATGAGTGTATACAATGGCAATGATGTCTAGCAACAGTGAGGAGTCCAAAAGGATGTTGTCTTAGCACTCGAGTCCCAGGTGTCACTAACTCCAACAGCATGAGGTGTGGCATGGTCATGGTAATCATCTCCATGGTTGCCTCTTTTGATTCAGGTAGCTTCTGGAACAAGCTTTTTCATGCATTCACACTTCCTTTCTGTAATGGCCCACACTTGTGTAATCATCAAACACCTTCCTCATCCAAAACCAGGCACCAAACTTCCATCACTTGTTCTCCCTACATCCCTGAGCTTTCATATTCCAGGTGCCAGCTAGGTATCCAACAACTCAAACCCCTTTGGGAAATGGTCTTTCCTCTCTTGCTGCAGCCCAGACTCTCCTTGGCTTCAGGCATCAAGCTAGGCTTTACTGGGAGGAAAAGGCACAGCCCTGCCCTGCCCAAGGTTAAAACAGCTACAGAGGGGACGGAAACATTGATGACAAGGTGACGGTCCCTGCCCAGTCAGCCAAGCACCACATGCACCAGCATGACCTCAGCCTGAACCACAAGTCTGGCCTCTTCTCCCTTCCCATTTCCATGGACTCAAAACCAAATGTCATTGTTCATACAGTGGCTAGAGAAGTGAATCTTCAGAGACAGACAGAAAGACAGATGGCTCTCCTCAACTTCTCATTCCTACTCTATGCCCTTTTCCCAGCTTTCTGTGAGACCTGCTGTGCTTGATATGCTCAGTGCTGGAGGAACTGGTCCACAGCCAGCAATCTGGGGCACTGAGCCAGTCCAGTCACTGCAGCATCCAGATACTGTGAACAACCAGGAGCTGGTACAGCTGGGGAGTTGTGGAGTTTTACAGATACATAAACATAAAGGGCAAAACTGAGGGTCATTCCTAAATTCCTTATATACAAGCCGGCGTGTCATTAACATCAGCGCTTCTGCAGTGGTTCTAATTACGTACACGGCACTGCAGGAACGCAGGAACACACGGACAGGTCACTGTTTGTCACAACCATACAAAGCTTTGCAGCACACATTCTGAAATCAAAACCAACTCAAACATTCCTAAACTTCTGTAGCTCAGCGTATCAATGCACTCGGGTTTTCTCCACATTAAAAAAACCCCCCAATCTTTACTCAAATTCATCACTATCTTTGTTGAATTTTGGTTTTGTCCATGGACCTTTAGAATGTTTCCACATTTCAGATGTTCAGTAACCTTTTCTCTAATTCCATTTTGGCATCAAAACATCAAGTATCTGAATTTACAAGACATTTAGCTATGGAAAAACACCTTCAGTTTAGCTGAAGGAGAAGTGACACTTCAGTTCTTATGCAAATACTGCAGAATTGTTCCCAACTACAAGGAACATGATTCTGAAATAAAACAGTTGTACTTTGGTTTGTGCTGTCTGCCTGAAACACGTGTAGATGAAACAGGAATGCATGATTCATACTGAGCAATTCTTGCATGAAAACATACATCAACGTTTTCCCTTTGATCCGAAACCTCTTCGTATCTTTTAAGGTTAATATTACAAAGTCTGTGCCACTGAGAGCGATGCTCAAAATGCGTGTCAGATTTAGTTCAAGGTGCACACATGCCTTCCTTCAGGGATGCCAGGGCTGCATGGTATTTGGGCTTCTTCACAGTGCTGCAGCAATTATTTTTGTAAGTATTTGGGGTGGATGCTAAGCTTACAAATATTAAGTTAGCGGAGGAACAGGCGGATTGGACTAGATGATCTTTCGAGGTCCCTTCCGATCCGTAATGATTCTATGATTCTATGATTCTATGATCCATCTTAAATCTACTTTGCCTACAACATGTGTTTATACTTTAAAGCTTTTAATTGGGAATAAAAACTCTTCCTCCCAAGCATACGAAATTTCAGCAGAAGAGTAAGAGTACAAAGCTCCTTCCACTGAAACACAGGAATTAGTTTAAATTATTCGTGGTGGCATTTTTCTCCACTTCATGTATTCCTGGCTGGCATACTGCAGTTACTAAACCTCTAAACCACCCTCTTTACTTCAGTCGGTAGGTATTTACTTAGTTTATCACTTTTCAAAGCAAATCCACCTGCATAATCAAACACATCTTTCTGCACTCTACTTCAGCTGCACTGGAGGTGTTCAGCCGCGTTTGTTTAGCTAGATTTAAGCTACTGAGAGCTGAATGTTGTCTTTTATCTTCGTAAAGAGGTCACAGATCAACTGTAGCATGCCTACCCACCATCTCCCATTGCTTCTCCTTTGGCACAGAGCATCTTTCCAACAAACACTGAGTAAGAAGCTGTACTGCGTGTTTTCCCTGACGTCCCTTCTTTTGCGACTCCAACTCTAAAAGCCTACAAACAATTCACCTTACCCAGAGGTCATGCTCAGCGTAGTCAAAGAGAAGCCACACTTTCCTGTCAGCATGAGAAAGAAACACCTTTTGCAGGGAAATGACATTTGGATGCTTGAGCTCCCGCAGCAACTGCAAAACACAGAAATGCCACACGGTTACACACACACAAGCGACGCCGTGGAAGAGCTGGAAAGAAGAACAGTTCAACAGCCTCTGCAACGCGCTGTACAAGACAAGCAATCACAGTTGAGAGCTGCAAGTCTCACAAAACAGCACATATATTTTTAATGAAAGAACCGGTCATCAGTTTGAAACCAAAGCTGAAAGCAGGTCATAATCCCCGCAGGGCACACACTTACTGTTTACTCCCTAAAAATTTAAGTCTGTGTAAACCTTACTATTATCTAGGATCAAGGAGACACTGCTAACATCCAGCTGTGGCATCTACCCTTTCCCAGAGGCTGTCATCTTTGAAAAAGCCATTTGGAGTGTCCAATTTTCTCCTGACTCCCAATTATCTGAAAAATGAGCATTTAGGTCTCGTTCATCTGAGGCTGAATGGGGTGACTCATTTAGAGACTACGAAGGCAGCAGTCAACCAAACCAAGATGTGGTTTGTAAGATGGAGTCAGCACATCTACAAGGTCACCATCACCTACCTACACAAGTTGCTCCAACTTCCTCCCACAACATATATTAGAGCAGTTACAGCATTCTTAGAAGTCATCCACTAAAACAGCTCCCCGTTCCAAAGACAGAAAACCCAGACACACCATTTTCTGCTGAGTTCCTGAAGGGAAATGACTCATGGAACTACAGGCAGACCCAACACTATTGCAGTGACACAAGAACGGCTTTCAGCAGCAGTAAGCCACTAAGTCAGGTCAGCTACTTTAGAAACCACCAGCAAAAGTTAAAAACAGACAGCACTCTGTATAGCAGTGCAGGAGAAACGGACCTGGGGATCTAGGTGGCCACTAGGATGACCATGAGCCAGCAATGGGCCCTTGTGGCCAAGAAGGCCAACAGCATCCTGGGGTGGATCAGATAGGTGTTGGTTAGCAGATCAAGAGAGGTTCTCATGCCCCTCTACTCTGCCCTGGTGAGACCACATCTGGAATAGTGTGTCCAGTTTTGGGCCACTCAGTTCCAGAAGGACACAGAACTGCTGCAGAGGGTCCAGTGCAGAGCCACTAAGATGATGAAGGGAGTGGAACACCTCCGTTAGGAGGAAAAGCTGAGGGAGCTGGGTCTCTTGATCTTGGAAAAAAGGGAACTGAGGGATGACCTCATTAATGTTGATAAATATGGAAAGGGTGGGTGTCAGGAGGATGGAGCAAGACTCCGCTCAGGGGCATCCAGTGATAGGACAAGGGGTAGTGGGTGTGAGCTGGAACAGAGGAGGTTCCACATCAGTCTGAGAAGGAAGATTCCAATCCCTAATGATTCTATGACATGAGTATCACAAGCCCATGTCATCCCTGGCTGCTCCTGCCCTTGATTTCTTAAGTATTGTTCAAACCACAGCAAGGAAAACAGCACCCCTACATGCAAGCCCTGGGCAGTTCCCCTTCAAACTCATTCCAGAGCTACGGGACAGCTAAGGGACAGCGGCCTAACAATGTTAACAATAACACTGCTAAATTGCTTCACAAACAAGGACAGAGTGGGATAAGACAGGACATTATTAAATCCTCAACGGCAGCATTAAGGCAGCCTGGCAAACTGCCACATAACTAAGGCAAATCTCTCCGTACACAGGGGCATGAGCAATAATTACCTTCCACCTCAAATATGAGCTGAACTCAGCACGACTCTTTATGAACTATCTTCTTACTGCAGTGATATTCCCACATTTCCCACACAGCTCTCCAACACTACACTTTTCCCTGAGCCAAGAGGCTGCACTTCTCTGTGTAAGAGAGGATTTCTAGCTTTACTGCAAATGGCATTCCACCCTCACTCGTGCTGCTTGCTCCCCATAGAAGGTAGCCTGCTTAGCACTGAAATACCACCATGGTTAGTCCTGTAACTGAGAACAGACTCATTTGCTAGAGCAAAAGGCCAGGTGACTTGCCTAGAAGGGTCCTAGGAGGTTCCACATCAAGATGAGAAGGAACTTCTTCCTGGTGAGGGTGACAGAGCACTGAAATGGGCTGGCCAGGGAGGTTGCGGATTCTCTGGAGATGTTTAAAACCTGCTTGGACACGTTCCTGTGTGACTTGGTGTAGGTAATCCTGCTGTGGCAGGGGGATTGGACTAGATGATCTCTCAAGGTCCCTTCCAATTCTTAATGTTCTGTGATATAAGCTATTTTAGAAAGAGCAGCTCCCTGCTCTCACTGTCTTCTTCCTACAGGAGCTCTGCAACAAGCTTCTCTCACAGCTTAAGAGAGTCCACAAGGTGGCCAGGCACAAAGCCCTTGGAGATATCAACCAAGCCATGTACTTCAGCAAAAATCACTACCATGTCGTCCTGATAATTTGGTGGCACAAACTCACACCTGATCACCATCACCAAGTGATCCAGCCACAAACAAATCCCACTAATAAATACTCCATCTTCTCACAATGGAAGCTGGCACAGAAAGCAGATTGTGCTTGATGCAGTAAGAAAGGTGACTTGCAGTGCAGAAGGCAACTGCCAAAGACTTACTCATCCTGTAACAAACAGCAGTGGAATTCCTGCTACAACAGATGAGTACAGGCAGTAGTAAGACATTACCTGCAATTCTATGAGCAATTCTGGCCCATTCAAGGAAGATTAACCCCAACAGCAATAGACAAACCAAAGCCCATGACTACACCCAGGAAAGGGAGAGTAGCCTCCCACACAACGGGACAGCAGGAAACCAAGCCCTGAACAGCTTGACAAAACAAAGCCAAGAGAAAGTCTGCTTAAAATGACAGGACAAGGGGCAATGTCAGCTGGAACAGAGGAGGTTCCACATCAATATGAGAAGGAACTTCTTCACAGCCAGGGTGATGGAGCACTGGAATGGGCTGTTGAGTCTCCTTCTCTCGGGACATTTAAAACCCACCTGGACATGTTCCTGTGCAACTTGATCTAGGTGATCCTGCTGTTGCAGGGAGACTGGACTGGACGATCTTTCAAGGTCTCTTCCAATCCCGAATGTTGTGATTCCAAAGGATTCTGCTTTCTAATATTTAATCAGTATCTTTGTCCCACCTTCACAGAATTAAAACAACACAACTTCTCTCCCTTTATATAGAACCTCTCAAGAACACTGCTTGTAGCCCAGTAACACAGCCTGATAAAGTACTCATCAGTCACAACCTAGACTCTACATACCATACAATTAAAGCACTCAAATCATTAGCCTTGACAAAGCCGGTCAAATCAAACACCTCTTTTCCTCAATACCTTGTCACCTTTCACCACATGGAAAGACTGCTAAGGAATCATTAGTTGTCTTCTGACATGATGACTGCACTCATCTAAATGCTTAGTTTAGTCTTGTGGGAAGCTGTTTGCACTGTTTGAGTGGAAAGGACACAACAGCCTCCACAACTGGAGAAACCAAGTATTGTTCCTTATTGCAGAGCTGACGTGGGATCTCTCTCAGCAAGTTCACTGGGGCAGTTACTTGTTCCTTACCAGGGGAAGATGTTAAAGATGGTGAATTGTGGAGTCACTCAGTTTCAGCTTTTGCCTCATGGGGTCACTCCAGTAGCTGCACACTGCCTCAGAGTCATTAATCACAGTCAGTCCAGCTCTGAAAGAGCCCTTACCCCTTTCTTGCGTTCCCTCTACTGGCAGAAGGAAAAGAGGCCTGATAACCACACGGTGACGCACTCTTGTCACCCCTAACATGGAAACCTCAGCTTGTGAGGAACACAGCAGCTTCCTGCACTGAGGTCAACTCAGCCAAGACCATTAGTCAACGGCACCTACCTTCTCACCTGCTCAGGGGCACAGTCCTGCTGCTCTAGCTTGGTCTCTACCTCTCAGCCATCTTCTTGACCAAAAGAATAAAGGCCAGAGTGACAGATCAGTCACAGGAGTAAGCAGGAGAGCTGCAGAGTCTTCCTCTTGGGTGAGAGCATCAGTTATCAACCAGCTGTTTCTCCGCTGACTCTCACACTGCCTGGGTCCTGCGTGGCTGCTCCCTGCAAATGCAGCCAAGTTCCTGATGGAAGGAGAGCGGTACTGGGCCCTGAACCTGCGAGCCTGAAATGTCCTTTCTTTGTCAGCATCAGGGTACCAGTCTGTATTGCACCCACACCACCTCTGCAGGTTCCTACCACTTCCTGTGAAGTACATTAGAACACTAGGGATTGGAAGGGACCTCAAAAGATCATCCAGTCCAATTCCCCTGCCGCAGCAGGATCCCTCAGATCAAGTTGCATAGGAACGTGTCCAGGAGGGTTTCAAATGTCTCCAGAGAAGGAGACTCCACAATCTCCCTGGACAGCCAGTAGCAAACTCAGCACACTAGCAGTGTGTCAACCGATGCATGCCAGGTAATTCCACCCTGAAGCTGGCAGTAAGTCATAAATTTAAGATCCTGACACTTTCAGGAAGAAAACGTAACAGGCACACAAAATCTTCCATAATACTTGTAATTATTTTACACAGCTCCATGATAATAATATAGCACCCAAGAATAAAATGATTTGGCAAACAAAGACCACCATGCACTCAAATCAATACTGTCACTATGTCTGTTTGCTAGTAGAAAGAACTAATGTTACTTACTGCTATTTCTCTGCATGCAGACATAGAAATTCCAGTACCTTCTATCTGCTTTAAAGCGTAATCTTTATCATCTTTCCTGTGAAAGAAGAAAAGAAATGGGTTTTAAATTGAATCATGAATTCAAAGCAAGGTCCCCTCATCACCATTCAGGGGATACTTTCTAATTAATACAAATCCTGCATCTTATTTAGGTTTGATTCTTTACTTGCCTCACATATGGGTAACTCTCTAAGCTGTAAACTAACCCCACCACAATAAAGCTAAGGTATAAATTTGTTCACACTATATTAACAGAGATTTCCTTTCCCCTTTTTTAAAATGCAGTGATTGATACTTCCTCCATTCCTTCAATCCTTTATTAGGAGGAAAACAAAGCAAACATTTAGTGTGCACTAGAAGTAACTCTCATTAGGGTTAAATCTCTCATAAATGTATTACAGGGGATACACTAAGTCGCTCTCATATTTTAATGAATCCTTGAGTAGCCCAGAAGCAACATCATAGTAATGGCTTATCTTTTCTTTCCTCTAGGTCACAAATTGTGCCAAAATGTTCCTTCCAAACTAATAAAACTATCCAAGCTTAATTAAAAAACCCCAAAAACTACAAGGTGTCTGCTCAATCTGAAGAATCCAGCAGAATGCTTATCAGCTTTGAAGATGTCTGACACTTAAAGCACCATCACTGCACCTTCATTCTTTAATTAGGATGTCCTTTAAATGCCATCACTAAAAAACAAAGCAGCCAAAGGGACACTGAGCTCTCACCTATCCTCAGCCTCAAAGGGCTCAGACTTGTAAGAGACTGTTTGCCCTTCTCATTTGTGGGCTGGCACCCACAGCACTCCTGGAGGATGTGGCACTTAACGGCGTTGCCTTCAATATCTGTAGCGCTCATACAGACCCAAATCTCCAGGTTATTAATTAATAAGAACCTTTATTAATTTTTAATGAATTCAGCTTTAACAGCTGTGAAGAGCCACCCTGGAAAAAAAATGAAACTCAAACATCCTAAAGGCAAATTAAACAGAATTGAAGTTAGGCATTTAAAATGTATGCCCTTGTTTCCTCCAGCACCAAGTACCTGCAAGGCTTTGAACTGCTTTATTCCCACCCAAAACACACTGTCCCCTATTCATCACTGCCTATTTAATCCCTCAAATTATCAAATCCCATCCAGGAGATTTTTCTTCATGGGGTTGAAAAACAGTGCAGCAATAATCTTTCAAAATAAAGGGGAAAAGTGGGAGATTAATGGTCAGAATGTGAACGCAGTTAATGAGGAGGAAGAATGAAACAGCGAGTGGGCGACAGCAGATTTCAGTAAGAGGGCAATTATATGAATTCAGCAGATAAAAGATACAGGATCTGACACAAACAAGAAAAGAAAATGGTAGGGAAGACAACAACAGAAGGCATTAAAAAAGCTTCCACATAATAACACCCCAAAAATTCACAGCCACGAAGAGTCGATGCTGAATGCAAAGTCGCGGGGCCAACACAAGGTGTGAGAAAGAAACAGCTCCCTCTGTCTCACCTTAGAGCTGAGACACGTCGTCACACGAAGCCCAGAACCAAGACACTCTCATGGTGTTAAGCACCTAAGTGACCTGTGCAAGTCATGACAACAGGATATGACAGGGATCCAAAGTAAAAAAGTATTTCAAACCCAACTGCATCACTTATGGGAGACAAGGGAGTAACAGACTACTCCATGAGCAGCTACAGTAGCATCATCCTGCTTTCCAGCAACTTGCTGGCAGAAAATGGAAGAGAAATCTTCTCTGTATTTCCCCTACCTGTCTTAGCCAACAATCTGCTCATGGTTGTTCCCAGATACAAATATGAAACCAAATAGATTCAACGAGAGGTTGTTCTCACTGTCTTGTGATGGGTTCTGGAGAGATTCCTGGTTCCTGGGAAGCCCTACCATATAAACTACTGCTGCCACAAGCATTACCTTCAAACAGAATGTGGAGCATAATGGGTTAGACTACAGGTTATTCTCATTACTCTGTTCCTTAGCTGCTTGAGATTTGAAGTCATTTGAAGAACTCCCTGAGAAGGCCCTTCCAGGGCTTTGCCACTCTTGCTGTCAAGAAGTTCTTCCTCAGATCCAATCCAAACCTCCCCTGCCTCAACTGTAGACCATTTCCCTTAGTTTCGCCATTAGTTCCTAAGGAGAAGTGGCCAACATCCACCTTTCTGCAACCTCCTTTCAGGTAGTTGTAGAGGGCAGTGAGGTCCCCCCTCAGCTTCCTCTAGTTTACTGTTTGTCATACATGAACCACATAACCCTTAGTTCATCACAGGCACAACACTAACATCAGAGGCATAAACTTGGAGAAAACTGATAGTCACAACATCACTTCCAGAGGGCTTTAAGAACAAGAATAAATATAATGCAAAATCACCCATAAAAAGAACATAACTACCTAGTTTTGTTCTGACAGCTTGAATAAATTGAGAACAAAAATGCTATCTTTAAGAGAATTAAGATACTTTTGTAATCCTCCTTCCAAACAAGTTCTGCAGAACTTGGAAGTACACCACCACCATAAGCATTTAGTCTATCTGAACAGAACAAAAACAGAGCAGGAACAGATGCCTGCTAAAAGCTAGCACGTTGTAAAGCTTTCGTGTTAAAGCTTAACGTGGGCAGGGGGAAAGGCACAGTACCAGTCTGCTGGCGGGGAGATCTGGACAGGCTGGGTCACTGAACAGGGGGCCAACGAGGCGAGGTTTAACAGAGCCAAGGGCAGGGTTCTACACTGTGGCCACAGTAACCCTCTGCAGCTACACACTGGGGGATGACTGGCTGGAGAGCAGCCTGGCAGAGAGGGACCTGGCAGGACTGGGTGAGAACCGGCTGAACAGGAACCAGCAGTGAGCCAAGGTGGCGTGAAAGGCCAATGGCATCGTGGCTTCTACCAGCAATAGTGTGGCCAGTAGGACTGGGGACCTATTTCTTCCCCAGTACTGGGCACTGGGGAGGCCTCCCGTTGAGTACTGGGGCCATTCTGGATCACTCACTTCAAGAAAGAGATTGAGGGGCTGGAGTGGGTCCAGAGGAGCAATAAGGCTGGGGAAGGGTCTGGAGGGAAAGTCTGATGAGGAGAGGCTGAGGGAGCTGGGGGATGTTTATCCTGGAGAAGACTCGACTCAGGGGGGACCTTATCACCCTCTACAACTACCTGAAGGGAAGCTGTAGACAGCTGGGGGTTGGCTCTTCTCCCAGACAACTAGCAACAGGATGAGAGAACAGGCCTGACACTGCACCAGGGGAGGGTTAGGTTGGATGTTAGGAAGCACTTTCTCATGGAAAAGGTGATCACACACTGGAATGGACTGCCCAGGGCAGTGAAGGAGTCCCCATCCCTGGAGGTGTTTAAGGACAGACTGGCTGTGACACTCAGTGCCCTGGTCTAGCTTGTGGTGGTGTTAGGTCATGGGCTGGGCTGGATGATTCTGAAGTTCTTTTCCAGCCTCAGTAACTCTGTGATTCTATTTAAATGCCTGTTATTTCCACCCTTTATTTAGAAGGATGCTTTAAGCATATGTTCAGCAAGTGGGAGAAAATATCCTATGCCTGGACAAAAAGGAGGCTTATTCCATAAAAGGCAGTTCAAAAAATCATTTCACTATTACTTGATCTTTAGTTCACAGAATCGCAGACTGTTAGGATTGGAAGAGACCTCAAGAGATCATCTAGTTCAACCCCCTGCCAGGGCAGGATCACCTAGATTTAACAGAAATGTATTGACACAATGCTGGGACATCATCTTCAAATCACTTCATCACCTTAAAATTCAGCTGAGCAGTAGAACTAGCAAGATACAGTCCTAAAGCCACAGTGAGTGGTAATAATCCTGTTTTTAGAAGATTTTAAATTCAAAATTAACCAGTAGCAATTGAAAAATAGTTTTGTCTTTGCAAACAAGGAAACTTAAAACTTGACTGTAGTTAAAGAACTGAGGGAAACAGGCTTCACAGTCTTACAGCTATCATGGGGATATCCATCCAAGTTACGACTTGGGAAAACAGAATGTGTTGCCTCTTCCAGTTACCACGTTCACGGCTCCCAGTAGTCCTGCCACGATAATGTCTTTGTAACAGGAGTCCTCTTTATTTGTGCATTTTACACCTATTAACTAGAGACCCAGAACACAGGTGTGGTGGGGAACTGTGGAGATGTATTTGCAGGAGAATGGACGTATCTCGGACCAGCCCTAAGTAGGAGGAGGCCTTGTGGGTCAGAGGGACCGTCGTGACCGACCTTGACCGTCTGCAGGGAGGAAGAAAAGCAAGTTGCAACATCTGAATGAGGAAACAAGGGACCTCAAACCCAGATATGGGGGAAGTAGCCAGACCAGAGGCAGGACCAACTGGGAAGTCAGCTGGAGGCATGATTGTCTCGTGGACAAGACTGCACTACCTATCATAGCTTGCGTGATCACATGTAGGGAAGAAAGACTGTATTTAAGGGAAAGCTCAAGAACTAATAAACAGCTTCCGCTGATTCACAGTGAATCGTGTAGAATCTACTGTACTTTCCCCTCAGAGAGTCAAGTCACAAAGAACACAAAAGAGGCTGAGGTACTCAATGCCACCTTGGTGTTGAGTGTCGAATCACAAATTACTAGGAAGAGCTAGCAAGGATTTTCCAGGGATGACTAGCTCTATGGACAACGGAAATACACCGGATGCTACCTCAGCCTTGGCGACGCTTGTCACACTTGATCTCATAGTGTACTTACAGCCAAACTAGACAGCTTGGACAGCTGAACCACAGAACAGATGAAAAATCGATTGCACTGCCAGACTTAATTGGTTGTAATCAATGGTACAAATCCAATAGGCTGCCAGTTACTAGCACATCCCTGGGGGGCAGATACTGGGACTGATCCAACATCATCATTAACAAATAGAGAACAAAAGGTGTCCTCAGCAAATCCAGAGGTGATGCTAAACTGGGGACAATGGGTAACACAGAGGAATTGGGCCACCATTTGGACACGCGCAAGACATGAAACACGGGCAGACAACCTCAGCAGGCTTAAAGACAAGTGCAAATTCCTGACTCTGGTTTGGAATAACCTTATCCGAACAGAGACGCTGCTGAGTGGGTCCAAAGTTGCTTTACAGACCAAAACCTGGGGAAATGAGTAGACGAGGTGAACGTAAGGTGACAGTGTGACCCTGTGGCAAAGGCAGTGCCAGCCAAATCCTACGGTGTATTAGCAAGAACGTACCCAGCAGGTGGAAAGAGGTGGTTGTTTCCCTACATTCAGCACTATAAAACTACACCCAGGAGCTCCACAGGCTTCCCAGTACAAGAAAGTTGCTGACACACTGAGCAAGTCCAGCAGATCAACAGGAGTCTGAAGTACATGACACACAAGGGCAGGCTGAGCGAGGTGGGTCTGCTCAGCCTTCAGAGAGGGATCCAATGCTGCCTTTGTTTATTAAACTGGGATACAGGGAAGCACTCACTCTTCTTGGAGATGGGATCCAATTGCTGCCTTCGTTTATCAAATGGGGATACAGGGAAGCACTCTCTTCTTGGAGATGCCCAGAAAACTGATGAGAGGCAACAGTCACAAGTAGAGACAAGAGAAATTCTAATCAGACAGCAAAACACCTCCATGCCTAGTTAAAAACTGGAAGATTTGACAGTGTTCTCCGATACTGAAAGCTCAGCTGGGTAGACCCCTAAGCACCCTGAGCTCATTTTAAAGTTTATTCTACTTTAAGTGGAAGGTTGAAACAGGTGCCTTCTAGAGGCCCCTGCCAAGCCAAATTATTATATGTGGAACTGTAAAAAAAAAATGCATTATTGGAATAGCAATCAATCTTCTTTTAGTATTTACGAGTTTGCTCTTGTACTGCAACACCCACAACTGCCTTGGGCAGCCTGTTCCAGCATCTTACCACCCTCACTGCAAATAATTGTTCCTCATGTCCAACCTCAATCTCTCCTCCAGTCTGGAACCCTTTCCCCTTGTCCTCTCACTGCTACCTGTGTCAAAAGCCCTTCACCAGCTTTCTTGTAGCACCCTTCAGGGACTAGAAAGATGCCAGAGGGTCACTTGGGAGCCTCCTCTTCTTCAGTCTGAACAACTCCAACTTGCTCAGCTTGTGCTCACAGGGGAGGTGCTCCAGCCACGTGAGAGTTGCTCTCCTCTGGACGCTTTCCAGGAGCTCTGTGTCCTTGTGATGTCGGGGACTTCAGAACTGGACCCAGTACTCCAGATGGGGGTCTCACCAGTGCAGAGTAGAGGGGGGGAACCACCTCTCTCGACTGTCACTGCTTCTTTTGACATAGCCTTAGAAGTCTTTTTTTAAAAACACAGTAACATGCATTCAACCTATAGAAGACCAGTTAAGGGTATCTTCTCTACAACCTACCTGCTACAACACTCAACCACAACCACTTTAAAAATTCAGATTTATTCAAGCCCAGAGTATTTAAATGTATTTACAAGCAGCTTAAAGTTTATCCCATCACAGATTCTAGCTTGTGCCTTTCACAGAAGAAATATGCCAAAAATCAGCTAAAAATCCAGATTCTGGACGAAAGCCTCTTACGTGTTAATAAGCGAGAAAGGATCTTGAATAATGCAATCCAGTGAGGTCAGAAAAGCTGTGAGTTCAAGCCACTTCATACAGGATTTCAGCTCAACTCAGCAGTTCATGACTACTCCCTTCACTACAAAGTCCTGTGTGAAGATTTTCCAGGAAGAGGTGAAGAGAACAAGGAGCAGCTGGTTCTAGCTAATCTGCAGATAAGGATAACTAGAGTTCCTAAAATAGTGTGACTTGTTATGTATTTGTGGTTGCCACTAGAAGCAGCACCTTGCACCCCTTCTCATGTGGCTACCAACATCAGCTGCAGTTGCGAGCTTTACAGTTTCACACACTTGGAACAGGGCTTAGTCCCAAAGGGTAAATTCCAGACTGTTTCCCCTATTTCTACAGTAACAAGGACTCTCTAATTCTGGTCTAACCTCAAGCATGAGGTATGCAGAGCAAATAGGAATTAAAAATGCATAGAAGCATGTTGGGATTGAGGGTCTTGAATCAGCTGGAGTTGGATGGGGAGCCTGAACACAACACGGCAGGGTTGCCGTACCAGACCTCGGCACAGAGCCGTGACAAGAGCAGCACTGGTGTGCAAATTTCCAGGTGACCTGAGGCAGTGGCTGGAAAGAGCAAGCAGCCAGCATGCTCCCCTGGCAACCTCTCTGACCACCTCAGGAGTCAGTGCTGGACTCAGCCCACACAACAGCAGTACAACCCCTGTTTGCCGCCTGTCTTCTCCGATGGGCACAACTCCAACGGCACGCCTGGGTGTCCAGAAAATGGAGCCAGGCTCCTTTCAGTGGTTGCCAATGACACGACAAGGTGCAACAGGCACAAACCACAACATAAGAACTTCCACCTAAATCTAAGAACAAGCTTCACTTTGAGGGTGGCAGAGCACTGGAGCAGACTGCCTGGGGAGGCTGTGCAGTCTCACTCTCTGGAGACAGTTAAAACCAAGCTGAACGTGAACCGGTGCAACCCTCTCTAGGTGAACCTGCTTTAGCAGGACTAGATGCTCTCCAGGAAGGGAAGCTGTAGACAGGTGAGGGCTGGCTCTTCTCCAAGGCAACTAGCAACAAGACAAAAGGGCAGGGCATGAGGCTGCACCAGGGGACGGTTAGGTTGCATGTTAGGAAGCCCTTCCTCACAGAAAGGGTGACCAGAGCCTGGAATGGACTGTCCAGGGCAGTGGTGGAGTCCCCATCCCTGGAGGTGTTTAAGGACAGACTGACTGTGACACTTAGTGCCGTGGTCTAGGTCGTGGTGATGCCAGGTCATGGGCTGGGCTGAATGATCTTAGAGGTCTTTCCCAGTCTCGATAATTCTGTGATTATCTTAAGGCTTGGCAGTACTTACCTTCAAATTTGTAAGTAATTTCTAGCTGAATTAACATTTCATTAAAATAAGGACTAATAAAAAGATCATATTTAAATGCAAATGCTAAACAACCTGGCAGAACAAAGACATCCAAAGATGTTCTCTCTAAGGTAATGCTCCAACAGATTTGAACAAATAGGGGTTCCTTTTAGAGGAACGCACACGATTCAAAACATTCAGAACCAGGAAGGAAAACAAAAAGACTGGGCTCTTTGTTGCTCCCAAAACATAAGCTTTCCCCTGAAAAGTAATGCTTCAACATAACCCAGTCTTGATAACACTGCAGTACACACTGAGTAGACAGTGTGCTCTCAGGAAAACAACCCCACAACAAAAAACCTCTACAAAAGGGCAGAGTATGAGGAGCAAGTCTGCAGCTGAAGCATGTTTAGGTGTTTTCTCAGCTAAATTTACAAGAGGCACACACACATAAAAAACCCTGTTAGTCATCAAAATGCTATCACAAAGACATTATTACACTAATAGAGCACCTCCCTTGTGAGGGAAGGCTGAGGGAGCTGGGTCTCTTGAGTTTGGAGAAAAGGAGACTGAGGGGTGACCTCATTAATGTTGATAAATATGGAAAGGGCAGGTGTCAGGAGGATGGAACCAGGCTCTGCTCAGTGTCTTCTAGTGATAGGACAAGGGGCAGTGGGTGTCAGCTGGAACAGAGGAGGCTCCACATCACGTGGCATTCTCACCAGAGACACAGCTTACGCTGAGAATATTTTCTGCTTCAAAACAAATCCTTCAGTAATCAGACCTTTTCAAGGCTAAAGAAAAGGTCATTTCCACAGCTGGAGGAGAAAAGCATCAACAGCAAGCCAACAAACACTGGGGCTTCTGAGACAGCTGAGACTATGTGGTGAACAGCAATTGCTGATTCACTTGACTACTTTTGTTCTTTGATTCTTTTCTAAATGAACATCTTTCATCACAACGTGTCGTTTGGCAAGAAGTTCAAAGTCACCAAGTAAATTCAACGATACACCGTACACGCGGTTCTACTGATCTAAGAATTTGCTGCTGTCAAAAGAAAAGCCTTTGTTTGACATCTCTGCCTTGCTGCTCCCAGCCAGAAAATCCTTCACCTTACACCAGCTCTGATCACAGCATGACTCACCTCCTGCATTCAGCACAGAGTTACACACTGCTTGTTTCCTGAGTTTACATTCTGTTGGTATAGTGGGGTGTGATGAGTATCAAAACCAGCACAATGTATGTGCTGGGAGGAGCGGTTGACACCCCAGCAGGCTATACTGCCATTCAGCAAGACCTGGACAGGCTGCAGAGATGGGTGGGGAGACACTGAATGAACTACAGCAAGGGCAGTGCAGAGCCTGGCATCTGGGCAAGAACAACCTCAGGGACCAGGATAGGTTGGGGACTGACCTGTTGGAGAGCAGTGCAGGCGAAAGGAACCTGGGGGTCCTGGAGAACAGCAGAATGACCATGAGCCAGTAATGAGCCCTGGTGGCCAATAAGGCCAGTGGCATCTTGGGGTGGATCAGAATGGGGGTGGTTAGTAGACAGAGAGGTTCTCCTCCCCCTCTACTCTGCCCTGATGAGACAACACCTAGAATATTGTGTCCACTTCCCCTCAGCTCCAGAAGGACACAGAACTGTTGGAGACAGCTCAGCACAGAGCCACAAAGATGATGAGGGGACCCTCCTCAGCCCCACAAAAGGCCACCACACCAGCAGCACTAGGTGCTGTTGAAGCAGCACCTGAGGTGGAGGTCTGGCTACCAGGTGTGAAGGACCTGGCACTTCAGGGAGAAAGACCCAGTGAGAAAGACCCAGTGAGAGAGGTTTCTGCCCACCACAGAGAGCCAAACGTGAAGAGTGGGGGGAGCAGTCTCTTCCTCCTCCTCCTCCCCAGCCACGATAGGACTGGGCAGAGACCCAGCCACAGAGTGAATTTCAAAGGCTAAAGATAGAAATTTGCCTGATGGTCACAAACACTCTACTGTAGGAGCTACAGGTTCACCGATGGCGTCTTCCACTTCAGTAGTACTAAATGGATTTACCTTTCATAAATTCATCATCGCTGAACAACCACCTCCTACCTTCTCGATGACACTCAGCATTTCAGAGACTCCCTGTCCTCACTCTCACATCACTCCTCATCTAGGGAAAGAATCAAATTTTTCAATACAGACACTGCTCCATCCACATTTTTGAGTATCATTGTCCATCCTCCTTAAGCCTGTGATACCCTACCCGGGATGAAAGGATTAGAAGCACCTACAACACTGAAAGCAGTATTTACAGCTACAATGGCATTGTGTTTTGAGATCTACTCCAATGCTACCAAGTGCTGCCATTCTCTCTGCTTTTTAGCAATTACTCGCCCTGAGCCATCACTTGAACAAAACCCCCTTTATAAACTTCACAATATTCTTCCTTAAGTAATACATGCAGAGGTGACCTTTGTGGGAGTAAAGAAAGGACCATCTTCCCACACACATCACTTCACATCCATCAGTAAGACGCAGCTTTGGAGAAGGACTTCCATGGTGTTGTGGACAAGCTTCACAACCTTCACTATCCCAAGGAACACTCATCAGCAAAGCCACTTCTGAACAATCTGCCAAACAAGACTTCTGAGCAGCACAGATTGCCAAGAGAGATCACTCACGACCTCTCACCATTAATTTGCATCTGTAGCCTCTCAATTCAGACAATGACCATCTCTAAATTCAGCTTAAATCTACGGTAGGGAACCTTGTGGGATGCTTTTGAAAATCAGATTGCATCAACTATTGCCTTAGTCTGCATGTGAACCCCATCAAATAACTTTAATAGACTTAGGTGCTCAATGTGTTTGGTAAGGGTGTTGTCTCTTCACCTCAGCACCTTTCACGTCTTCACTATCTCTGCTCTTGGTTGGTCTTACTAATTGGTGGCTTCCACAATTGCTTCCAAAGTCCTTTTAAAAGCTGATCTCACCACTACCCCTTTCCAGTCTTCCATGACTGGAGCAATTTAAAGCATTTGGTTATAATTTCTGATTAGTAACTTGCTCTTTCATTCTGGAACTCCTTTAGATGTGCAAACACTTTGCACCTTGACAACTGGTTTGTTGACCTTGACTGCCCTTCTTTTCGGTTCCTTCAAACAGACCCCTCTCCAACCACTGCAATTTGAGACACACTCCCCCAACACATTCCTTTACCTCCAGTCCTCTCCTAATGCGCTGGGAAAACAAAAGCTTTTCTCTTGCTGTTATTTCACCTTCTCTAAACATTCATTTATAGGTCACTGGTGCCCTGGTTCCAGACAGCATTGTGCTCCTGATGCATCAAAGACGTAGAAAAAGGAAGACAAATTTCATGCCCCACTCAAGCAGTTTTTCAAGACAGGACGAGTTGAGTCTATTTTTTTTTTTTTGAGGGTTTATTTGGTGAGAGGTTGTCAGGGAGGCTCTCACACTAGTTTTACACTTAGCCTACCCTTAGCTTCTATTTCTATATTCAGCAGTCAATTTTACAAAGAGCATATCCTCGCTCCCAAGGGCTTCCTTTATTCTATTCCACCATAAAACAGATGATGTTTCTTCCATTCATGGTTTTAGAGTGTGTTTTGAGTGATACTCACACAGAGGCCAACAAAGCTTCAAAACATGGTTTCCAACAGGCTGCAACGTTGCGACTTCTTGGCTCTCTCTTAGCTTTTAAGAAGCTATCTCCTCCCTCCACGTTTCAGCTGAAGCAAAACACTTCAAGCAAATTTCTTAACCTTTCTTAACCTCGGCTTCCCTCCAGGAGCCAAGAACAAACCAAGCTTGTCACAGACAACCCTTAGCAGGAACAGTTTGCTCTTTCATCTCGCTGTAGGCCAAGCCCCAAGTGAATTCTCCTGAAAAAAGCCAACAGCCTAACTGAGGTTATTTAGTCTAGAGGAGGCTGAGAGGAGACCTTCTTGCTCTCCACAACTACCTACAAGAAGGTTATAGTGAGGCTGGTGCTGGCCTCTTCTCCCAAATTACCAGTAGTAGGATTAGTGGAAATGGCCTTCAGTTGTGTCAGGGGAGGTTTAGACTGGATCTTGGGAAGAAATTCTTTCCTCACAGAGTGGTTGAGCACTAGAACAAGCTGTCCAGGGAGGTGGAGAAGTCATTAGCCCTGAAGATGTTTAAAAACGGAGTAGCTAGAGCACTTGAGGTCATGGTGTAGGGGTCAGGGAGATGCTGGGATGCAGGCTGGACTTCATGACCCTGGAGGTCCTTTCCAGCCATTATGGTTTTATGATTCTATGACTTTCATTGCTGTATTTTCTGTCTCTTGATCTGACAATCCAGACAAACCAGTTAAGTTTGTCCCCATACACGCACCTAAGATTCTGCCCAAACAGCCTGCAGGGTTGCAACAGCTTGTCTTGAGTCTTTCAGTACCTGGCACTCATCTGGCAGAGTTAGCTTCCCGTTGAGCTTTCATTACAGTGACCCTAACAGTGAATGGCACTGTTAACATGTTATTTGTTCACTCCTGCTTAAACAAGATTTGACATTTATCATAAAAAAAGAAGAGTTTAAACACCAAACAGTTCAAGCACAAACATCAGATAAGATTCAAGTTACACTAGGGGACAAACCTGCCACCATGCTGTATTAATGTCCACCCAGACAGAGCTTGCTCCAGCTCCTTTTGTCATGTTCCATACCTTGCACAGTAGTTCCATGAGAACAGCAGCACTGATGAAACCTGACTTTCCAAGGCTTCGTTGTGGGATTATCCAGTGTATTATCAACTGAAAGTACCTGCAACTAGGGCACCCCCTCACAGGGTAAAACTACACCTCTCCCAGAAAACACATCTTGGCCAGAAACACCAGGTGGAATCACGGGGTTGCTGCAGCTCAGATCCTTTTGTATTCCAAGCTCTCAGCTGCACATATTATTCACTCAGTAATGAATTGAGTCCTCTTTTTCAGTGCAATTCTCAAGTGTCCTTTATTCAAATGTCAGCATCTTGTATGCAAGGTGTGCGAGCACACAGCACAGAGCTCTCCCAGAAAAACAAGCAGATTGTTTCAGTGACTTTTAGCTGCGTTCTCCCTGGCTCGCAAAACTTCTGCAGATTTCTCAAGGCTAATTTTAATTTTGGATGTTTAGGCTACAATCTGTAGATGACAAAAATCACTCTGTTCTCTTGAACATTTTGTCCTTTAAAGAAAATATCTGCAGCTTTTGTCCTGGCCTAAAGCTTTTTCCTGTAAATTCTAAACTAACTGCACAATGTTTTGATGTCCTACCACTCAACACTCACAGTAATTAAGACACAGTTGAACAGAAACTGCTGCCTGAAGAGTAGATTCCTTTCACTCAAGCACTGCATATGATTTTACAGAGATTCTTTAGCATCCTGATTCTTCAGGTGCTTAGGTCAGAGTACGCAAAACGCAGGCAATAAGGTAGCATCAGTAGAACTCTCCATGAAAAAGAATAATGCAATTGTCCATCCAGTCCATTTCCTATATTGGCTACTAAGGACTTCACAGGCTTCTGCACAAAGATCTGGAACACTGTGTCCAGTTCTGGGCCCCTCTGTTCAAGAAGGACACAGCTGCTGGAGAGAGTCCAGCTCAGAGTGACCAAGATGATGAAGGGAGTGGAACATCTCCCTGATGAGGAAAGGCTAAGGGAGCTGGGTCTTTTGAGCTTGGAAAAAAGGGGACTGAGGGGTGACCTCATTAAGGTTCACTAGATCTCTTTACTCAGGGCCCCAGACAACCTGGCCTTCGACACTGCCAAACATGGGGTAGGCACAACTTCCTTGGGCAACCTGTTCCAGCATCTCACCACCCTCACAGCAAATAATTAGTTCATGTTCAACCTCCATCTCTCCTCCTCAAGTCTGGAACCCTTTGCCCTTGTCCTCTCACCATGCACCTCCCCTAGCTTTCTTGTAGTCCCCTTCAGCTATTGGAAAGCTCAGAGACTCACAGAACATTGGGGATTGGAAGGGACCTCAAAAGATCATCTAGTCCAATCGGCCTGCAACAGCAGGATCACCTAGAGATCAGGTAGCACAGGAACACATCCAGGTGGGTTTTAAATGTCTCCAGAGGAGGAGACTCCACAAGCTCCCTGGGCAGCCTGTTCCAGTGCTCCGTCACCCTCACCGTGAACAAGTGCTGCTAGAAGGTGACCTGGGAGCCTCCTGTTCTCTAGGCTGAACAACCCCAACTTGCCCAGCCTGTCTGCAGAGAACAGTTGCTCTCCTCTGGACACCTTCCTGGAGCACCATGTCCTTATTTTGGGGACTCCAGAACTGGACACAGAACCCCAGGTGGGGATCTCACAAGTGTAGAATAGAGGAGGAGAATCACCCTCCTTGACTGACTGTCACTGCTTCTTTTGATGCAGCCCAGGATGTGGTTGGCTTTCTGGGCTGCAAGTTTACGCCGACAGCTCATGTTCAACTTCACCACAACCACCCCCAAGTCCTTCTCCTCAGGGCTGTCACCTATCCTTTCTCCTCGCAATCTGTATTTGTGTATGGGATTGCCTGGACCCAGGAGCAGACCCTTGCACTTTACAGTCAGGGTTATCAAATATTGGAAGGGGTTGGCCAGTGAGGGTGTGGAGTCCCCTTCTCTGGAGATCTTTCAGCTCTGGCTGATTTGTGGAGATGATTGAGGCTTTTTAGGCAGTGATGCTTTTCAGCAAATGGTAGCCTGCCTGAGCAGGAGGGTTGGACCTGATGGCCCTTGAAGGCCCCTTCCAACCCTAATAGACTGTGTGTAAACAGCTCGTTTCACATTCTCATTAGAATCTTTAAACAAACAGCAAGAGAACTAGGTCACAGAAGAATGAGAATTGTAGTCTGCCAGAAATACAAATTAAACACCACTGTTTAGATGGGGGTTTTTTCTTTGTAACTGAAGAAGGTGGCTTTGTGTGTTATGGCTTGAATCGGTTCAGGGATCAGGAATATGTTCCATTTCTCACCTTCCACTGCCGACGTCTCTAGCTTCAGGTTCATCTCCTTTGCATCAAGGCACACAGCTTCCACATAGCAGCCCAACAACTGCATATATTCTGCACTGACAACCCAGAACCAGACAGTGCAGACACCACTGGGTATCTTGCTATTTATGGATAGCCCACATTTGTCTTCCCCCTGCACCACTTCAGGTGTATAATGTCCACTCTTACGGCACTAACGATGACTGTAAGTAGTCTTCATGTGAGTTGGCAAGGAAACACCTTCTCTCCTTAAGTTAGCCCAGAAGTGTGTGATAAACGCAATACCAAACCCCACAGGAATCATTTTCCAAGGTGACTGAAAAACACAACACAATACCTCCCATCACACTGCCAGAGTCTATCACAACAGCTCTTGCCGACTGCAAAGTACAGGCGTGAAAGCCCGTTGTCAGCACACACAAGGCAGTACAATTAAATCAAAACAAATGCAAGTATTAACTCTTCTCTACAACTTGCTGTCTGGCTGACATTCTGCAGTAATTCTGCAGCCACTTCCACTTCATTCTTTTCATACTCAGTTATACGTTGGCTTAATGTGTGCAAAAACTAGAATAACATGAGGCTTGGCACTGCAAATATGGACTTTTCACAGAATCATTAAGGTTGGAAGAGACATCCAAGATCATGAAGTTCAACTGTGAAGGAAATGCCCTATTGCCCACTAAACCACGTTCCCTAGTGCCACACAGACACGATTTTTGAAGACCTCTGGGGATAGCAACTCCACCACCTGCCTGGACAGACTGTTCCAACACCTGATGATATTTTTCTTGGTGTCTTGGGCCCCTCTGTTCAAGAAGGACACAGAACCGCTGGAAAGAGTCCAGCACACAGCCACAAAGACGATGAAGGGAGTAGAACACCTCATTTACAAAGAAAGGCTGAGGGAGCTGGGTCTCTTAAGCTTGGAAAAAAGGAGACTGAGGGGTGACCTCATTAACGTTGATAAATATGTGAAAAGGGTCGGTGTCAGGAGGATGGAGCCAGTGTCATCTAATGATAGGACAAAGGGTGTCAGCTGGAACATAGGAGGTTCCACATCAGTATGAGAAGGAACTTCACAGAGAGGGTGGCAGAGCACTGGAAGGGGCTGCCCAGCAGAGTTGTGGAGTCTCCTTCTCTGGAGATGTTTAAAAACCATCTGGACACGATCCTGTGCAACTTGATCTAGGTGATCTTGCTGTGGCAGGGGGATTGGACTAGATGATCTTTTGAGGTCCCTTCCAATCTCTAATGTTCTGTGATTCTGTCATCCAAACCTCCCCTTGCACAATCACAGGGCATTTCCACTTGTCCTATCACAAGTGACTTGGGAAAAGAGATCAAATATGGACTCTATGATTCTATGATTTCTTTAAATATGTAAGTCTAGAAGGAAAAGGAGTTTATAGGAAACTTTGTCTGTAATCAATTTAACTTTCATTTTAAAGATTTACATCGTGTTTTCTACCCTCTTCACACAGAAAATACTACCAGATCATCCAGTTATTTATTATACCCTCTTCCAACCACCCCCAACCACCCTACTCTGTATAAACATGACTGCAGCAAACAACTATCATACTCCTCATTCTTCCAAGGCAGCCATGAAAGGAATCCAGAGAAGACCACCTATCACTCACGCTATAGACTCTTGTAGGAAAACTGAGATTAGCATCACACTCGGAAATTCACACTAGCTGCCAACTGGTGGGACCACTACTCATGATCCTTCTTTCCAGTTCTCACTAAACTAATCAAAAGCTAAATCATCTGTATCAAGGTCTCTGTGCTTACTGCTACCCCCAAAGAGACTCTTTCACAAAATCATTACGGATCGGAAGGGACCTCATAAGATCATCCAGTCCAATCCCCCTGCCACAGCAGGACCACGCAGACCAAGTCACACAGGAACACGTCCAGGTGGGTCTTAAACGTCTCCAGTGAAGGAGACTCCACAACGACCCTTGGCAGCCTGTTCCAGTGCTCTGTCACCCTCACTGGGAAGAAGCTCTTTCTCAGACTGATGTGGAACCTTCTATGTTCCAGCTCACACCCATTGCCCCTCGTCCTATCACTAGATGACACTGAGAAGAGCCTGGCTCCATCCTTCTTCATACACACAAAACACAACAAAAAAATCTCAGTCTTTTTGGGGACTGGGCAGAGTGGCAAAACATGAACCTGACACCAAAAAACAAAAAGGGTATTGGTAAGAAATCTGCCTTCGTGTCTGTACTTGTCTCTACTCCACAGGCTTGTTTGTCTGTCTGTACCCGTAAGGCACAGACTGCTTTCTGCAATTTGAATTCATCCCGATTCCCCCCAACACCTGTGCACTACCTCACACGCTTAGTTCATCTACTAGAGCACTCTAGCCTACATCCTGCGTAATCCCAGCTACACAATGACAAGGGCTCACAGTCAAAAGAATCCCGTTCCCAGGAAAACCACTGGCAGGGAAAAAGAGTTTAGAAGATGCTGCTTCCCAGGCATCAGCAACTGATGTCCTGCTACTTGTCTTCAGAAAGTCGTTTTGATGGCAGATGGAAGCATCTCAACTGGCTATACAGAATTATCTGCTTGTATTGCTATTTCAGGCACACCAGTGAATGGCTAATAAATCAGAAAGCTAAATCAAGAGCCAGATTTTTCTAACTATTTGGATACTCACATAGACAGAACAATTACCTTTTATTGCCTAACGAACACATCTGCGCTGCAATTTAGAGATCTTGTGATGCACTTACTACCACATTGGCTCCTGTTGCCTAGTGTTGGGCTATAACCTTGCCGTACACAAATCCAAGCCACTGTATCCTCATTACACTTCCACTGTGATTTCTAAATTCCAACATAACCAAAAGTCCATTCTGAAGAAACCAGAGATGTCTCAGTTTCTGCTACAGCAGTCTGCAAATGAGAGCTCTTCAGATCCCAGTGGTAG
The DNA here is from genome assembly GCA_013400115.1 of Rhinopomastus cyanomelas. NCBI lineage: Eukaryota > Metazoa > Chordata > Aves > Bucerotiformes > Rhinopomastidae > Rhinopomastus > Rhinopomastus cyanomelas. Next base: position 223,973 of record VXBP01001624.1, read on the forward strand.
TAAAGGACATCATCTGGGGTTAAAACAGAAAGGCAGCCTGGCCTCAGATAGAATTTATCAGACAATGATGCAGCTCAGGGAAGCAAAAGGGTTTATTAAATCTTTATCTAAGAACAGGAAGAAGAAAAGCCCAAGCAAGTGAAAACAAGCAAGAAGAAACTGCATCGCAATGCCACTACACACATTATGGGAAAAGATGGGCAAAGAATTCCGCCGCAGTGTTTGGCTTCACGCAGGAGGATCCACTAGTGGGAGGGACACAAGCACACACACACTGTGACAAAAGGGGAAGGCCACCCTTAGAACACCTCAAACTCCAATTTCCTAACACTCTGCCAAAGGTTTAAGAGTTACAAGTCCTTTCAGCTTCTTGCAGAGACAGTTTCAGCCAGGTGTAAAAGCAAACGCCTCTCAGGGCTCCTCTCTCCCACTTACTCAAGCATTCCCAGTCTTTCTCAGTGGCAAGTGGCAAGCGGTGCCAACAGCTCCTTTTCCAGCTGTCCAGGGCATCAGCATGGCATTGGCCACATGGTCAGAGTGGCGGTGGCCACACGGTCAAAGATGGCCTGGCCATGTGGTGAAAACAAAATGGCATTTGCCATTTTGCCTCCCTCCTCCAGGGTCTCAGGGCTTCTCTTCTTTACGGTTAGCTAACCACTCCAGCATCTTCAGGCTTGCAACAATCTGCAAATGGCCTGTAGCTCCGGTGGCAAGCACAGCATGCAGTCACCATGCCCTGGCCCCGGCCAGACAAGACCAGAGCAGCTCTGCTTTGGTTCACTTGCAAAGTCCCAGACCCAGCTCATGGGGGAGAGCGGGACTAGGGCCAGGGCAAACTGCCTCACAGAGCTCCAGAAGAGGAGGGAGAAACTGAAGCCATTCTCCATGTCAAAGGGGAATTTTTTCCCCTCCCAGTTTTGCTGGAAGGGGGTGGCTTGGCTTGCTCTTCCCTGTTTCACAGCCAGGGGAAGGGAGATGGGGGCAGGTTTTTTTTCCTTTGCAGATAAGCACAAACCAAAACTGAAACCATAACAGACACCTCCATTGTTTCATGGTTAAGGTGAAGGTTCTTCTGAACTTCAAAAAGACTTTAAAACAGCAGAATCAAAGAATACCCAAGAGCTAGGGTGAATGCTTCCTCACTGTCATTTGGCCAAAAGCAGCACTGCCTGATCATCTGCACCTTCTCTATAATCAACACCACCAAAACCCATCCCCTATTCCTTCATGAGGAATCAACCACAGCAGTACAAGCCCCCGCTATTTATATATATTATTCTAACTGATAAACCCAAAATAAAAGTAGATATAGATCTTTATTGTTTTGCAACACTACCCTCACACCCTCCTCTCTGTACTAGTCACAGGTTTCAGGTAGGAATTAAATACTAACTCACATTTGCCGCAGGTTATGAAAATAAATCAACACATCTGTGACAAGATAACAAGATTGTACTAAGTAATATTCGAGGGCCACCAAAGGACTTACTCACCTGCATGACCTTAAAAACCCATAAAGCCTGGAGCCACCTAACCAGGTGAGAAGGGAAGAAAGCAGATGGGAAGACAATTATGAGTGGTTTCACTTAGGAGTGGTTTACCAGCTAAATTAAAGAGCACAAGACTTGGTGCAACACAGCACGCACACCTCATTAAGTAGATATAGTTTAATTAGGAACTTTCTAATGACTCAGGTAATGGATCCAAAAGAGACTCGGGGCATATATTTTAAGAAGGTTTCACCACACATTAAATACATAAAGTATGTGGCATTTAGAAACTCCACACTACTGTTGACAGGAGTCAGAAGCCAAAGATGAGCTCTGCAGGTCTCACCACCTGCAGTCTGAAACAACTGCTTCCATTCAAAACCAGTTAAAATCACAACCCATGAACATTCAGCCAAAAAGCTTCAAACCTCTCATGCATATTCAACTGAAAGACTACCAAAGTTGTTTGGAAGTTCATAGTGAAAACAAACAGCGTGAACTTTATGATACAACTCATACAAAGGTACAGTGCAAAACCCATGTTCAGTTCTGCACTTTTAAGTACGGGGTCCAGTTTTGGGAGACATCAAGGGGCTGAAGCGAGTGCAGAGGAAAGCAATGAAGACACCAAAGGGCCTGGAGAAGAAATCTGATGAGATTCAGAAAGTTGGGACTGCTGAGTTTGAGGAAGAGGAGGCTAAGGGGAGACCTCATCGCTCTCTACAACTATCTGAAAGGACACTGCAGAGATGTTGGTGCTGGGCTCTTCTCACAGGTAATCAGCGACAGAACCAGAGAGAAGGGCTTCAAGCTTCAACAGTGGAGGGTCAGACTGGGCATCAGGAAGAAATTCTTCACAGAGAGAGTGGTTAGGCAGTGGAATGTGCTGCACCAGGTGGTGGTTGAGTCCCCATCCCTGGATGTGTTTAGAAGTCACTCAGATGTAGTGTTGGGGGGTCTGGTTTAGGGGTCACCTTGCAGAGTAGGATTGATGGTTAGACTGGATGATCCCCAGGGTCTTTTCCAACCTGAATGATCCCATTGAGAACCTCCAAGTCCAACTACCATTCCTCAGAGCGCTGTGCCACCTGTACCTGCGAAACTCCCAAACTCGACACACGTCTCTCTGAGAATTAGTCTGGTCTAATTATTGATAACATAATTGTTCTATGACATGACCTAACTCAATCAATGCCCACCCATAAACAAGGCAGAATTAATCTGGCATCATCCTCACGAGGGACTAAGGCCTTAAGAAATACAAGTAAAATTCCTGAAGTGAACAAAGGTGAGCTCTTCTGCAGGCCTTAGCCTGATCTCTTCTAACAGAGCAGAAAAGCATACAGCTTCTGCAGCAGTTAGTCAAAAGCTCCTGGTTCTGACAGCATTAGCAGACACTAAGATCTTATGTTTTCTCTTTGTCAACAGGTTATGCAATTTACCTGTGTTACATAAAAATATTCCCTTATTGTTCACCAAAAAAAGATTTTGACGTCCCCCTCTTCAAATACCGTGAAACAAAATGGCCAACATCTTATGCAACACCTAAACTACTTGTTATTTTACTCAGCTTCAACACATTCTGCCTTCTCTTCAACTCACCCAAGGGAAATATGCACAGTCTCTTCAGATTATGCAAATGTTTGAGAGAGAATCATCATCATTCTTGCAATAGCCTTTTAGCCAGTAAGTAGAAATCAAAGATCACGCTGGCACTTAGTGTGTTCCTTGGCTTCAGATTTAGTCTGAAGAAAATGAAGCTAAAGGAAGGCCGTGTATTTGGTGAGGCCACACCTTGAGGACTGGGTCCAGTTTTGGGCACCTCAGTATAAGGGAGACATCGAGGGGCTGAAGCGAGTACAGAGAAGGGCAATGAAGCTGGTGAAGGGCCTGAGGAATCAATCTTCTGAGGTGACATGGAGGGAGTTGGGGCTGTTGAGTTTGAGGAAGAGGAGGCTAAGGGGAGACCTCATCGCTCTCTACAACTACCTGAAAAGACACTGTAGAGATGCTGCTGCTGGTCTCTTCTCACAGGTCATCAGTGACAGAAGCAGAGAGAAGGGCTTCAAGCTTCAACAGGGGAGGGTTAGACTGAACATCAGGAAGAAATTCTTCCTGGAGAGGGTGGTCAGGCAGTGGACTGGGCTGCCCATGGTGGTGGTTGAGTCCCCATCCGTTGATGTGTTGAGAAGTCGCTTAGATGTAGTGTTGGGGGATGTGGTTTAGGGGTGAGCTTGCAGAGTAGGGACTCAATCCCCAGGGTCTTTTCCAACCTGAAAGACTCTACGATTCCATATTGCTGTCTACAACCACCTGAAGGAAGGCTGTAGAGAGATGGCGGTTGGTTTCTTCTCACAAGGAAGAAGTAATAGGACAAGAGAAAATTGCCTCAAGCTGCACCAAAGAAAGTTTAGGTTAGACATTAGGAAAATCTTCATTGAAAAGGTCGTCAGGCAACGGAACAGGCTGCCCAGATGGTCAAACGACCATCCCTGGACGTGTTTAAAAGTCATGCAGATACAGAGCTGAGGAACGTGGTTTAGCAGTGTGTTTGGTACAGTTACCTTAATGGTTGAACTCTAAAGTCTTTTCCAACCTCAACAATTCTGTGATGAGAGATTACACAAACTAGACATCCATGATTTTTCTGACATTTTGTTTCTTACACAATTCACACAGACCTTTGAGGGGGGAAAAAGCACATTAGGTTTCATTGTTTCAGATCTGGAATGATTAAAATACCTTCATGTGCCTGACTTTTTCTTGTGTACTTCAAACAATGTGCCCCTCTTCCTACAGCAATAAATCCAACACAAAACTCTACTATCTGAAACACAACACAAGTCTCCACGTGCACTTGTGGTGTGGACCTACATCACCTCTCACAGTTCCTGAGCATGATAAGGGTAAGCAAGCTGGTACTCCTAGTTTCCCCACCAATGGTATCACCAAACAAGTCTCCTACCAAGAGATTAAGCAAAGCTTCCAATAAAGCACTGGGGGATGCTACTGTAGATCGAGATCTTCAATTACATAATTTTTTGCCGTTGCAGTTATGAAGTTACATAGCGCCTAACAGTGACATTCAATAGTTTCTTGTTCTTATCCAAACCACATCTGACAAACAGGAAAAATGAGTATTTGGAAAGACTCCAAATTGCCACTGAAACAGCCAGTCTTGCTCCACAGAACAGGCTCCTCTCTCAGACTTCTGACTGTAGCTGTATGAAAAAAAAACAGATGGGAGAGGAGAGCAAACAAAAGAAAACCAGTGCAACATCAATCCCATTAAAACTGGGTACTGCTCCAGTTACACAGGGCTAGCACATGCTGCTAGCTGCAGGAGTGTGTACCTGTTGTGCTGCACCAGCCGAGAAGTCCCTAGTGCCCTGCCACCTCGGTCTGCCCAACCCTGGCACTCAGTTCCTAGGGAGCGTTGAAGGTCCTTGATCCAGTCAATTAAAGCAAACCACAAGAAGAGTAAGTTAAATCTGTTAGTCAGTCCAACAAACTAAGAACTGCTGGCACACGTTCCAAGTCCAGCATAAGTCCAGTGGGTAGCTTTACTATCTGGATTAAGCAATGCTCCTGAGGAAGCACGCACATGGGACACAGAGGTACTTCTGTGTGGGAACTAACAGACACTTTCTGAAAAAAAAGAAAGTAAACTATCACACTACCACTAGACAGAGGCAACAGTTTATTCACCTGGGGACTGATGTTCAACGTGCCATGCCTGTGTTCCCTCCCCAGCGTTTGCCAATTGCCATGTTGTGCACCTTCCTGCTATAAAAATAAACCCCATCAAGTGACCTGGAGCTTGTTCCACAGCCGCCTGCGGGGACTACTGCAGTGATGAAAAAGCACTACTCAATAAAATGCCAGGAAGATTCAACCACAGAGACCACAGATCTAAAATAAGAGGGTTTAAAAACAAAAACGTGAGAACAGAATGCATTTTTGCTGCAGGCAGTGCAGGTAAAGCTCAGATGCAGTGCTTGACATTGCTGCTTGGCTGATTCAGTGTTTAGTTGGATCACATTCAGCAGCAAATACACTGGAAAACATCTATGGAGCCACACCTGGTGATCCTCTAAGGCAGAGCAGTCACAACCCCAAGCCTCACTGTGTGGCAGAGAGCACTGAAGGGCTGAACTAGCTTTCTTAGTGGAGCAGGGCATGAAATCCAGGTCACACCCTCACCAGGTCACTAAAGCACTTACAATAGAGTACCTCAGAGCTCACTACAAAGATACACACTCCATCAAGATTCCTAAGACTATCATCCAGAACATTCTGATATTTTTTTAAAGGCACACAATTAACTCCTACAGCGAGGACACACAGCTGCTATCTCCATTTTGAACTGCCACACTGCACCTCAGAGGCAGATGTAAAAGCAATCAAAAAGAAGGAAGAGGTGAAGACTACAGGTGTGCTGAAGACAAGAAGCTCTTACTACTCCTAAAGAGGACTTCTGAACATAAAATGTTACAAACTGAACCAGTAAAGTGCAGCTATTTTCTGTGTTTCTTCTTTTCATTAGATTTACATGTGAAGACATCATTTAAGAAAAAGCTGTCCCAGTATTCTTAAAACATTTCCAGTCCTGCAACCCATTCTTCAGAGGACTCTAAAGATGCATAGGAGATTTTAAATATCTGTACTAATTAAAATAGGAAGTATAACTATGCAGCAAAGCATCTTTAAACTTCTATGTTAAAAGGAAAAAAAAATGCTAACTAAAAGGTAACAAACAACTTCATATGTAATGGAAGTTCGAGCTGTGTAAGTACTCCAGACAACTCAAAAGGGAACTTATTTATCTGTCAGTATTGGCTCATTTGGGGAATACTGAAAATAATATTCTTACATTATTTCAATCACAGAACTATTGAGGCTGGAAAAGCTCATCCAGCCCAGCCCATGACCTAACATCACCACAATCACCTAGACCATGGCACTAAAGGCCAAAACTAGTCTGTCCTTAAACACCTCCAGGGATGGGGACTCCACCATCTCCTTGGGCAGTCCATTCCAGGCTCTGATCACCCTTTCTGTGAGGAAGGGCTTCCTAACACCCAACATAACCCTCCCCTGGTGCAGCTTCAGGCCCTGCCCTCTTGTCCTATCACTAGTTGCCTGGGAGAAGAGCCAACTCTCACCTGTCTACAACTTCCTTTCAGGTAGTTATAGA
>VXBP01001626.1:0-10983 GCA_013400115.1 Rhinopomastus cyanomelas
TCAGCAAGATCTGGACAGGCTGGAGAGCTGGACAGGAAGAGATTTAATGAAATATAACAAGGGTATGTGTAGAGTCTTGCATGTGGGCAAGAACAACCCCAGGTACCAGTCTAGGTTGGGGACTGACCAGTTGGAGAGCAGTGTAGGAGAAAAGGACCTGGGGGTCCTGATGGACAGCAGGATGACCATGAGGCAGTAATGTGCCCTTTGTGTCCAAGGGGGCCAACAGCATCCTGGGGTGGATCAGAAGAGGGGTGCAGATCCAAAGAGGTTCTTCTCTTCCTCTACTCTGCACTGGTGAGACCACACGTGGGGTATTGTGTCCAGTTGTGGGCCCCTCAGTTCACGAGGGATGTGGAGCTGCTGGAAAGAGTCCAGCATAGAGCAGCGAAGATGCTGAAGGAAGGGGAGCACCTCCTTTACGAGGAGAGGCTGAAGGAGCTGGGTCTCTTGCTTAGAAAAGAGGAGACTGAGGGATGCCCTAAATATTGTCTATAAATATTTGAAGTATGTATCCAGGCTCTTCCCAGTGTTATCTAATAATAGGACAAGGGGCAATGGATGTAAGCTGGAACATAGAAGGTTTCATATGAATGTGAGAAGGAACTTCTTCATGGTGAGGGCTGCCCGGTTTGGGTTGCGGTGTCTCCTTCTCTGCAGACATTTAAAACCCACCTGGATGTGTTCTTGTGCAACTTGGTGTAGGTGATCATGCTGTGGCAGCGGGAGTGGACTAGATGATCTCTCAAGGTCCCTTCCAATACTTGACGTTCTGTCATTCTGTGATTTTGTGTTTATGTTCCTTTGTGACTGTCCACAGCATCTCTGTTGTTACTGCCAAGTTCTGTTGGAGAAAATCAAAGAAGAACTGACACCGGACACATCATTCCCATCATTTGGCTGCCTAACGTTTTATTGCTCTCTTCTTTCTTGTTGGTTTCCAGTTCTCAGTCTTGTAATTTAATGCTTTTAAAGAAACCATTTTACAGAATCATAGAATCATTAGGGATTGGAAGGGACCTCAAAAGATCATCCAGTCCAGTCCCCCTGCCACAACAGGATCACCTAGACCAAGTCATAGAATCAGTCAGGTTTAGAAGGGACCACAGGATAATCCAGTTCCAACTCCCCTGCCATGGGCAGGGACACCCCATCCTAGATCAGGCTGGCCAGAGTCTCATCCAGCCTGGTCTTAAACATCTTGAAGGACGGGGCTTCCACCATCTTCCTGGGCAACCCATTCCAGGCTCTCACCACTCTCACAGTAAAGAACTTCCTCCTCACATCTAGTCTGAGGACATGAATCAGACACAAAATGCCTTACACACAAATTTCAATTCTCTTCAAAGCTCTGCTGTGGCTGACTGATGTTTTGAAGTTTCCCTCTGTATGGTGGAGTGAGTTTCACTGAGTTATCTTTAAAAAAAAGGATATTCATACAGGAATGATTTGTGGATTCAAGGACTTTGATGAAGACTCCTGCCTTCAGAGATTCATTAAAATGAAAGCAGATGTTCTCACACTACTGTTTCCTCCAAATCTCCTTATCTATAACTTGTCCAAAGAAGGGCAAGAAAGCTAGTGAAAGGCCTGGAGGGCAGGTCTTAAGAGAAGCAGCTGAAGGAACTGGGGTTGTTTAGTCTGAAGAAAAGTAGGTTTAGAGGGACCTTATTGCTCTTTACATGAAAAGAGGTTGTAGAGAGATGGGGGTTGGTCTCTTCTCATGCATGACTAGTGAAAGAATGAGAGGAAATGGCCTGAAGCTGTGCCAGAGGAGGTTTAGATTAGGCATTAGGAGAAATTTCTTCACTGAAAGAGTGATCAGGTATTAGAACAGGCTGCCTAATGAGGTGGTGCAGTCGCTGTCCCTGCAGGTGTTCAGAAAACATGTAGATCTAGCACTTGGAACGGTCATTTAGTGAGCATGGAGGTGTGTGGCTCATGGCTGGAATCAATGATCTTGAAGGTCTCTTTGAACCTTAATGATTCTATGTTTCTATGATTCTTATCTTTCTCTGCAATTAACTGAAAGGAGGTTGAATGAAGGGGGACAGCCTCTTCTCCCTGGTGGCAGGCAAAAGGACCAGAGGAAATGGATGCAAACAACACCTGGGGAGGCTTAGAATAAACATTAGGAAGAATATCTGGACTGAAAGGGTTATCAAACATTGTAACTTGCTTCCCAGGGCAGTGATGAAGTCACTGAAGTTATTTAAAAGGCAGATAGACATGGCACTAAGGGACATGACTTAGGGGTGACTTGGCAGTGCTGAGTTAATGGTTGGGCTTGATGGTCTTAAAGGTCTCCTCCAATCAAAGATATTCTGTGAGTGGAAGAAATAGGCTACATTTTCTAAAATAAAAAACCCATTAAAGAGGCAAAAAACCATCCCTAGACTTAAAAATAGAGCAATACTGCTTCATACAACAGTGTCTTCACACAATAATACCTCCTTTAAGTTTGCCCTAGGGCATGCACATACCACCTTTCATGATCCTCACAAGCTACAAACCTGCACATCTAATATATCCATCACCTCTAGATGCATCAAGCTGTAACAAGCTAAGTTTACCAAAAGATGCACTTCACATACCAAGACCCAGATATAACATAAAACATCTAGTTTACACCTGAAAGATATCTGCCATCCACAGGATTGGCTTGACATGAAGCTCTAGCCCAATCATACTACAATCAGACCATTCAAAATCCACTTTGTGACTAAACCAAAATATGCTTCAGAAAATATGAGTGACAGACAAGGTTCTGTGGGCATTGATAGATTTGTACCACGAGGGAAGGATGAACAGACAAGAAATAAACAAGTCCTGTACATCTTGCATCATGATTCAGAAAGAATAACGCAGCCAAATGAGTTTAAGCTTGCACCCCAAACACCAAGTAAGACACTTACAAGCAGCTACCCTGAGCAAATCCATGTATGTTGCGAAAGAGTGGGATGAGTAATTCATAGAGGCAAAAAGCCAGCCAAGCTGGGTGACAGTTAGTCACCTGTGAAATGAATCTAAGGTCTTTCTTGATCATTCCCATGGATATTCAATCAACCCTGAACACAGCCAGTCAAGCCACTTGTACATTCAGAGGTCCAAGAATCCCAACAGCATCCTAGTCTGTATCACACATAGTGTGGCCAGCAGGACTAGAGAGGTGATCCTTCCCCTGTGCTCAGCTCTAGTGAGGCCTTATCCTGAGTACTGTGTTCAGTTTGTTGCACCTCAATATGAGGACATTGAGGTGCTGGAGTGTGTCCAAAGAAGTGCAAGAAAACTGGTGAAAGACCTGGGGGGCAGGTCTGATGAGGAATGTCTGAGGGAACTGGGGTTCTTTAATCTGGAGAAAAGAAGGTTTAGAGGGACCTTACTGCTCTTAATAACTATCTGAAAAGAGGTTGCAGAGAGGTGGGAATTAGTCTCTTCTCCCACCTGACTAATGACAGAATGAGAGGAAATGGCCTGAAGTTGTGCCAGAGGAGGTTTAGATTAGGCATTAGGAAAGATTTCTTCACTGAAAGAGCGATCTGATATTAGAACAGGCTACATAATGAGGTGGTGTATTTGCTGTCCCTGCAGGTGTTAAAACCCCTAACACGAAAATGAATCTTTGTGGCAACACTGATCACAGTGTAGCCCTTCATCACCCCAGCATTCTCAGCTACAGAATTAATGCTAATTAATGTTTCCTAAAATTGATCCTGATGACAGGATGAGGAAATCAAACAGAACAACTCAGTGCCAGAATCTACCTACTATTCAGCTCTGTCCCTGGCAAGATCAAGAAGCAGATCCTCTTGGAGGCTATACTAAGGCTCATGGAAAATGAGAAGGCGATTGGTAACAGCCAACATAGCTTTGCTAAAGAGGAATTTTGCCTGACAAGCATGGTGGTGTTCTATGGCAGGGTTTCGGCACTGGGGGGTAAGGGTAGAGCAGCTAATGTAATCTACCTGGACACGTGCAAGGCGTTTGACTTGGTCTTGCGCAACATTTTCATTTCTACAATAGAGAAACGTGGATTTGTTTGATGACCTGCTTGGTGGATAAGGAATTAGCTGAATGGTCTTAATTCAAAAGTTGAGATCAATGGCTCAGTGTCCCAGCGGAGACAAAAACCAGACCAGGAGTGGTTCTGGTTTGGGTCCAGTGCTGTTTAACCTCTTTGCTGCTCACACAGACAGCGGCACTGAGTGCACCCTCAGCAAGTTTCCTGATGACACCAAGCTGGATGTAGCAGTCAACACACTGGAGGAAAGAGAGGCCATTCCAAGGGACATCAACAGCCTTGAGAACTGGCCCCATGCAAACTGCATAAGGTTCAACAAGTCCAAGAGCAAGGTCCTACATCTGGGCTGGGGTAACCCCTAAGTGCAAATACATGATGGGTGATGAATGGACTAAGAATAGTTCTGAGAGTGACTCCAGGGTGTTGGTAGCTGACAGTGTGTGAGGGCAGCCCAAAAGACCAACTATCCTGGGGTGTGATATAAGGAGGCTGACATTAGAAGTGCTGTAAAACATAGCTTTGCTTTACTGGGGAAAGGGGGATGTGAATGTGTTTGGAGATTGGCTGAGAAGAATGTGGATGGGTTAGTAAAACAAAAGCGTCTGGTTGCCAGCCTTGAAGTACAGCTAAAGAGGAGAGAAGAAAACAACTAATCTTCAAACAGCAGAGCTAAGTGAATAACAAGATGTTCAAGGTTATTTTCCAGGCTCAGGTCTGTAACAACTTGGCATTCTTGCTGAGGAGGAAGGAAGACCCAGGTAGCTATAGACCAGTCAGCCACACCTCCATCCCAGGAAAGGTGATGAAACAATTTGTTCTAGAGGCTGTCTCCATGCATATAAAGGATAGGAAGGTCATTAGGGACAGTCTGCATGGTTTCACTAGAGAGAAATAATGCTTGACCAACATCATAGCCTTTTATGAGGGCATAACCAGGCGGATAGATGATGGCAGAGCTGTGGATGTGGTCTATCTTGACTTGAGTAAGGCATTTGATACNGGTCAAGTCACTGTGAAAAAGGTCTTCAATGTCAATCAAGAGACCATGCCCAAGACCTCTGAGACCAACTGCACAGTTGCGAACAGGATGATAACAATTAATTGTAATATCTCCTCCTGTTTATGAATATGTATGCAGAAATTGTATATAACCTGATGAAATCTGCTCTCTGGTGCTCACAATTTGGAAGATTTTCCCCCCATGTGCCCAGCACCGCAATGAAGCATACCTGCTCCTTCTCTCTGTGAGCTGGATTTTGATTCCGCACGTCAGGTGCATCAAAAGAAGTGTCACCAGCAGGTCAAGGGAAGTGATTATCCCCCTCTACTCTGCCCTTGGGAGATCCCACTTGGAATACTGCATCCATTTCTGGAGCCCAAGTACGAAAAGGATATGGAAGTGTTGGAGCGAGTCCAGAGGATGATCAGAGGGCCTCTCCTATTGAGGACAGGCTGAGGGAATTGGGGTTGTTCAGCCTGGAGAAGACTCTGGTGCAACTGTATAATAATCTTCCGGTACTTGAAGGGGGCCTATGGGAAACCTGGAGAAGGACTTTTTATGAGGGACTCCAGTGATAGAACAAGAGGGAGTGATTTCAACCTAAAAGAGAGCAGAATTAGATTGGCTCATAAAAAGAAAATCCTTACTGTGAGGGTGGTGAGGCACTAGGACAGGGCACCCAGGGAGGTTGTGCATGCCCACTCCCTGCAAGAGCTGGATGAGACTTTTTCAGGTAGCTGTAAAGGGCAATAAGGTGTCCTTCTGGCCTTCTCTTTAAGCTAAACAATACAAACTCCCTCAGTGGCTCCTCATATGTCATGTACTCCAATCCCTTAACCAGCTTGTTTGCCCTTCTCTATACTCACTCCAACATCACAAAGTCTTTCTTATACTGTGGTGCCAAAAACTGGACACAGTATTCAATGAGTAGTCTCACCAGTACCAACTACAGGGGCATGATCACTTCCTTATTCCTGCTGGCCATACCATTTCCTATACAAGCCCAGGACGCTGTTTGACTTCCTGGCCACCTAGGCACACTGTGAGAGGGGGTTACAATCAAGTGATCTTTGAGGTGCTTTCCAACCTAAACCCTTCTATGATTCTATTCTGCACCTTCACCAGCTCCCTAACAATACTAATAACAATCCTACACTTAGACACACAAACTGGTACCCTACACCTGATAATACTAAAACTAACCCACTCAACAATCACTAGAGACTGAACTGACTCCATATCAGACCTGGCCCTGTTAATGTTAACAGCATTCATCTTAGAAGCATCCTTACATAGAATGCCCAAAGCCCATGCAGAAGCTCCAGTCACAGGACCTGTACCACACACAGTCCTACTCTTCAAACTAGGAGGATATGGAATTACATGACTCAGCATTATTACAGGCAGTCTCTCAAACCATCTACACAGCCCATTCCCCACCCTAGCCCTATAAGGAGCCCTAATATTAAGATCAATCTCCCTGTGCCAAACTGACTTAAACCCATTCATGCTACCCTGTAAGCCACATACAACCAGTCATTGCCTCGAGCATAATTCAAACACACCAATCATTCTTAGGAGGAATAATCCTCATAATCTCCCACAGTGTAACCTCCTCAACCTTATTCTCTGTAGATAGACTACCCACTCTCACAGAAGGATTGTTTTCCATCCTGCTCCACTCCAGCACAATAGTATTAGCTCATCCACATCCACTGAACACTGACCAGCAACCAAACCCTTCTCACCCCTTCTCTGTGCTTGTAAGTCCTCTCCATATTATTTGCCACCACATGTGTGCTCACATAAAATGATTTAAAAAAAATATTTGCTTTTTACATCTAGCCAGCTAGGACTTACAGTAACTGGATGAAAACTCTCTCAGGTAGTCTTCCTTCACATCTCAACATAAGCCCTCTTCAAAGCCGTGCTATTCCTGTGCTCAGGTTCCATCATTCACAGCCTCAACAGAGAAAAGACATCGGAAAGACAGGAGGCCCACAAAAACTATTACCAACAATCACCTCCTATCTAGCCATTGGTGACCCAGCCCTGACAGTTATCCACTTCCTAGCAGGGTTCTACTCAAAAGACCTCATAATCAAAAGCCTAAACACTTAATACCTAAACGCTTGAGCATTACTACTAACAATCGAGGCTACATTATTCACTGCAACCTACAGCCTCTGCACAACCCTTGTAGTCCAAACAAGACCCAAACAACATACTCACAATCACTCTAAAAGATGAAAACAATCCAATAATGACTAAACCGATCACCCACCTTGACCTAGGCAGCAATCCAGCAGGCTTACTCATCACACCATTCATCATCCCCACAAAGATCACTCCAATAACCATACCCAAGATCACAAAAACGTCAGCTATTATTGTCACAAACCTGAATATTATCCTAGCTCCAGAACTCTCAAACATAATATGCATCCTAACCCAAACGAAACACAATAGTCTTCTGCGCTAATGTATTTCAGTCCCCTAACACACCATCTCAGCTCCATAAAACTACTAAACAGCAGACAAAAGAATTCTCCTTACGCCTAAATGATCTATCCTGATGTAAAGATAGGCCCTGATGGTCTTACAAACATACAACTTGGATCAACCAAAACCTCAACCACCCTCTGCAACACACTAATCAAAACCTACTGGGGTCCTTTGCCCTATCCATCCTCACTGACATCTTACCTGTACATAAACACAAAATTGATGGCCCTAAATCTCAAAAAATTCCACCCTGTATTAAAAATAATGAACAAATCTCTAATTGATCTACCCATCCCTGCACACAGTTTCACGTGATGAGATTTTGGATCCTTCCTAAGTATGTGCCTAGTAATATAAATCTTGACCATTCTGCTACAGGCTGTGCACTGCACCACAAACACAACCCCAGCCTTCTCATCTGTTGCCTATATGTATTAAAATTACAATGTGGCTGATTAACATTCATACACACAGAGTTGCACACAGAAAGGGTGATCGGACACTGGAATGGACTGCTCAGGGTGGTGGTGGAGTCCCCATCCCTGGAAGTGTGCAAGGAAAGACTGGACATGTCACTTAGTGCCATGGCCTAGGTGATTGTGGTGGTATTAGGTCATAGGCTGGGCTTGATGATGTTAGAAAACTCTTTCAGGCTAAATAACTGTGATTCAGGATATTGACTGTTAATACTTAGAGTCATAGAAAACATTGATCTTACAAGTCGAAATGTGAAGAATATACCTCTTCTTAGAGTTACACCAACACCTCAGAGAAGGGGATTTAAACATTCAGCTCCTACTGCCAGAGCTGACACTTTATATTAAACTATTCTCTGACCCTTCCACCCACATTAAAGCACTCAAATTGCCCCACAAGACAACGTTAACACAAGCTCCAGAAGAGCAAACAAAGTTAACAACAGTCCCCAACCTGCACCAAAAACATTCCTGTCCCACCAAATAAGACATAGCCACACTACCAAACCTAGCCAAGCTGAAAATACACCCTCACTGTCAGCTGTAACCACCTCAACCTTGTGACACTCAAAAATACCTCTACCATCCCTATGACAAGCATCTAAACAAATGCTGTACCATAACCCTGGAATGTGCCAATCCACCCAAGCCTCTGAAAAGGAATCTACTGGCAAGGCCACAGAATAAACCAACCCCACCATAATTCCACCCAAAAAACCCGTAAACAATATGAACACAATGAAAGGAACTCCCAGACTCGACAACGATTCACTCTGCACAAACGCCAGCACTAAACCAACCACCCCACAACGAGGGGAAGGGTCAGGTGCTACTTCCGCCAGCAGCGCCTGGAACATAATGGCTGGCAGTTTGCTTGCAACCTATGTAATGGGGTTACGAGTCTGTGCATTTCAAAAAAGGAAAAACAAAAAGAGAGACGAACAGGAGATGACTTGTTGCAACCTGTTATATTTTACCTTTTTTATGAGTAATCTAATAGTTCCAAATCAGGCCCCCAGCATTCTTGGCTGCATACATGGACGAATGAGAACTGTCAGTCTCTCACCCACACAGGGACGTACACATCCTTTCACAAGTTGCTAGAATACTTCTAGGCACACCACACTGGAAAGGTTTTGATTCCATGGAGGAATGATGGTCAGTTGTAAAAGAGCGGTGCCTGAAAGCACGTGTTAAACTTTTGATATCACCTAGCTTTTGAGTTGTGACTGACAGTAATGTATGAATGTGACATCTTGAAATTATTTCTAGTAGGCAATGGAAAATCTGGCCATTAAACAGGCAAAATGAGCCAAAAATCCTGGTTAATATCTGCCTGATATAAATATGCCACTTCTATGCAGGCCACGGGCCCATTTACTGTCAGGGACAGTCTGGCAGACTACAGGAATAAAGAGCAGCACCTGTTTAATTATTCACTGTACTGTAATCTCTGAAATAGCAGGGGATCTATCACAGCTCTCAGGAAAACCAGCACAGCTCAGCTATGTGTTCCCTTCCTGCTGGCATTAAAGAAGTGTCTGTCCCACTGCTTCCCAGGACCAGAGTTGTAGGCTCTGTGGGGATCCCCTGTTAAGTCTGGGAAGAGATCTCATGTAAGTCTTATGTAAGGGGAAGAACAGAGGCAGAAAGACCATGGTTCTTCTGAAGCCTTTAGGGACAGAACTATATTCATACAGGAGTATGTTGCTTTACCATACATGAATATTTTCCCTCCTAAGAGCTCTGAGATACACTATGTGAATTATCAGCTGCTCCAAAGCTGGTATAATTGACATCTATCAATAAAGAGCAGTATCACCATCTTCAAAAACACTGAAGCTGGCTGAAGTTGATAAGAGTGTAGGGCAGAAATGCATGGCTGGGGACTGCACTTGTTCCACAATTACACAATCTCCTACACTTAGACAGGAGATTACTACATAGAATCATAGAATCAGCAAGGATGGAAAAGATTTTCAAGATTATCAAGTCCAACCATCCATCCTACAACCCTTAACCACTAAACCATCTCCCAAAAAATCATGTCTACCCGTTTCTTGAATCGCTCTGGGGATGATTCCACCACCTCCCTGGGCACTCTGTTCCAATGCCTCATCACTTTATCTGTGAAAATGTTTTTCTTAATACCCAATCTGAAACTGCCCTGGTGCAACTTGACCCCATTCCCCATTATTTTTTCAGGCAATTCACTTGGTGAACTAAAACTAGAAGCAATGTAGGCCCCCTCCTGAGTGAGTTGGGTGCCCTAGACACAGAAGATACAGAGAAAGCAGAGATACTCAACACCTTCTTTGCCCCTGTCTATACTTCTGGGAGCTGTCCTAATATCAAGCCTCAGACTGCTGAGTCCAGAGAAAGTCAAGGCAAGAGAGGAGCCTGCCTTATGAGGACTGGGTTAGGGATAAGTTGATCAAACTGCATGTACACAAATTAATGGGCCCAGATGGGATGCACCCATGTGTGCTAAGAGAGATGGCAGAAGTCATTGCTAGGCCACTCTCCATCATCTTTGCTAGGTCCTGGGCATCAGGAGAGGTGCCTAGGGACTGGAAAATAGCAAATGTTACCCCAATCTTTAAAAAGGGAAAGAAGGAAGAGCCAGGTAACTGTAGATCGGTCAGCCTCACCTCCATCACAGTAAAGGTGATGGAACAATTTGTTCTTGATGCTGTCTTCAGTCACATCAAGGACAAGAGGGTCTTTAGGGACAGTCAGCATGGCTTCACCAAGGGCAAGACGTGCTTGACCAACATGATAGACTTTTATGAGGACATATCCAGATGGCTGGATGATGAAAGAATACTGGATGTGGTCTATCTTAACTTGAGTAAGGTATTTGACACAGTCTCCCACAGCATCCTTGCAGACAAAGTGAGGCAGTGTGGTCTAGATGATTGGGTAGTGAGGTGGATGGTGAACTGGCTGCAGGCTAGAAGCCAGAGAGTAATGGTCAATGG
>VXBP01001627.1:0-48942 GCA_013400115.1 Rhinopomastus cyanomelas
AACACACAACAGATGATGGCAAGGAACAATCCCATAATTACACTACTGGGCTAAGATTGCTACTCTGACTTCACAAGAGTAGCAATGTGCAGAGTACACGTTTCTGCAGACATGGAAGGAAACAACAAAGTCGTTGGTGAATTCATTACACCAGGATGGTGTCAGTGTAAACATACTGACTGCTTTAGGGAAGTAGATACAGCTGTTCCACTCTGACAGCACAGGAAAGAGCCAGCCACAGAGATAGAAATTCCTGTCCACAAAAACTAATTTAATTTTTGTAATTGCAAATCTTTTTTTATTGTGCTCAACTGGAAAAAAGAAATTTAGAAATTTAAACTCACTTACAGTTCCCATCTATCAGCAGCTTTCTCTGAAAATTAAATAAATCCCCAAGTACTTGCACCAACCGAGTGGGATGTCCCACAGAGACCCCCTCTCCCCTCCCTAATTTCTTTTCTGCTCAATTTCAAACATAGCCTATACCTTAAACTGCTGATGCTTCTGAAATGTGGCCGGCTACTAGCACCCTGCTAGTCATTTGTGTTGTCCAGGCAGCTTCTTATTCACCTAAAGTAAGTCAGTAAGAGAAAATAAATAATCAAACTCCATTTGTTTTGTCCATGCAGCTCCTTATTCATCTAAAATATATTTAACAAATTTATGTAGATCCAGATTAAATCAGCAGGCATTTTGTCAGCTAACTAAGGAGCATTTAAGCAAGCTGTCCAGACTGTTTGCTGTGGCAACTGGAAGGTGCTTTTGTGGCAGGTTTGTCTCTCTATTTCTCCATCATTAAAGGAAAAAAAACTTAAGCAAATGTGTCTTTGCTTTTGGTGATTACACATGTAGCAGATCGAAATATATCATTTTCTGTCAGTTGTTTGGAACTGGATCTTCCTGGTTGTGTGATGTCCATTTGCAGTAGCTACTCCTGCAGGCAGAGTTTATCAAATGCTATTTCAGACTGTAGTGGGACATATCAGAGTCTGGGAAGGAGACTGATGTGGTGGACTGTCCTTTTGTATGGTTCATAGACCTCAACATAAGATCTTTCAAAAACACAACCATTCACCCAAAGCACATGAGCATTCCTAGTTTGCACTGAAGACGTTGACTCTAAGCCTCCAATTTGCCATGCTCTCGTGTCCTTTTTTTCAGTATCGTGCAAAAATTCATAGAAACAGAACAAGATTTTATTACTTTTTTAATTTCTTTTAAATCAAAAGCCACTTGTGTGCTTCTGTCTCCTTGTATCAAAGGACAGGATGAGATGTTATTTCAGACTCCCATATAGAATCATAAGGGATTGGAAGGGACCTCGAAAGATCATCTAGTCTAATCCCCCTGCCACAGCAGGCTCACCTGGCTGGAGAAACCATGGAATCAGAGTCACTCAGGGTAGGAAGGAACCATCATCCAGTTCCAACACCCCCAGCACAGGCAGGGACACCTCACCCTAGACCAGGCTGGCCAGAGCCCCATCCAGCCTGGCCTTAAACACCTCCAGGGATGGGGCCCCAAACATCTCCCTGGGCAACTCATTCCAGGCCTTCACCACTCTCATGGTGAAGAACTTCCTCCTCACATCCACTCTAAATCTACCCATCTCCAGCTTTGCTCCCTTCCCCCTAGTCCTGTCACTATGTGCCATCCTAAATAGTCCCTCCCCAGCCTTTTTGTAGGCCCCCTTCAGATCCTAGAAGGCCACAATAAGGTCACCTGGGAGCCTCCTCTTCTCCAGACTGAAGAGCCCAAATTCTTTCAGTCTGTCTTCATAGGAGAGGCCGAAAAATATATAGGAACCAACCTTCATGTTATCTGTCCTCATAAAAGTTCCTTTCCTACTGACTCAGGAGTACATGTGTCGCTGACTGCTCCTCAATTCAATGGGTCTATTCACGTGTAACGGATTCCCTCGACTACTGGGGTTTCACTCAAATCCAGAGGCTAAAATTGAAATACTTGTTACTGTGCTGCTTGCCCTCATGTGTACAAAGAGCGGCCTGCCAGCATCAGAAACACGGCATTTATCCTAGTCCCAATCTAAATTCCTGCTGTCGACAGCCAATGGACACTTTTTTATGTCTTGTTTAATTGAGTAACCTGTGGGCTTGATTTTCAGAGTGCTCCTGGATTTTAGTTAACTGTTAAAACCAGAGAAAAGCAGGTGATGCTTTCCAGTGACTGCTAGTATTGCTACTAAAAATGAGCTTACAGCTAATTCCTTTATGAGCTCTGGCACAGTTTAAATCAGACTGTTTCTTTCTCCTCAAGACAGGGTAGAGGAACATAGCACATTCCTTATTATTTTATTTATGCTATTATAATAATGTATCCTGAGAAAACAGGTGGGATTGCAACATCAAAGACTAGAAACTATGTCAAAAATGCCATCACGTATTCTGAGACAAATACGATGGGAGATCACTATCGTATTGGTCTTTGGGTCTTTTTTCACATTAGAGATCTGGGGAAAAGAGCATGTCAGTCAAGCAGAGATGAGTGCCACCACCCTGTCTATTATTCATGCATCACCCCTCCATCTGCGTTACAGTGGACCCCAGGCTGTTTGCAGACTGATGAATTCTTCAATTCTTCAGCGTAGCTTCTCCAGCTCAACGCTCTCAGAATGACCTGATTCCTCAGTGCCTGAACTGCATCCCTTGGTGCAGGAGACATGCGTTTCAAAGAACCCAGACTCTGTCTTTCATGCCCGAGGTTTAAGGATTCTCAAGTCCTTCTGCTTTCTTCAGCTAAACATGAAGGAATTCTCCCCCCAATACTTAAGCACCTCCAGTCTTTCTCAGCTGCAGAAATGAAAAACAGTCTCTCTTTCTGCTGATCAGTCTATCTAAAATGGTGGCAAGCAGCCTCATAGCCCCAGCCATGTGCGGGATCCAAGATGGAGACCAACCGCATGGCTGAGTCAGCAGGGCCGCCCCCCACCACACTCTGCATGTGGCCAAGAGGGTTTTCCAGGACCCTCTCCTCTCCTCTCTCTCTCCCCCTGTCTCAGCTGCGAGAGGAAGAAAGAGGAGTCCCCCAGCAAACCATGATGCTGAAGGGCTGCTCCATGGGTTGTGGTGATGGTAAATCTCCACCAAAGTCTTGCTTCTCCGGTCCATGGCCAGGACTGTATGGTGTCAGGTCTGGGCCAGGGGGAAGCTGTGCGGAGCAGCTGCATCTTCTCCTGGCAGCGGCAGGGCTGCGGCGATGGGACCGGGGTCCTCCAGGAGTTGCTGGAAGCCACAACAAGTCCGGGATTGGTACCACACAGGGCCGTCCTCCTCCACCCTGCTGTTTACAGGAGCGGAGCGGACCCGGTGAACACTCTCCATCCCGTCTCTGACAGGGAAACAGGGGAGGGAGGCACTGGAAGCCGCAACCCAGCCGCCTTCCCCCCTCACCACCCCGGTGAGGGGAGAACGTCTCCTTTTAGGGGCTAACCTAGCAACACCTCTTAGGGCAGGTCTTGGGACAGTGTCACCTCCCCCAGGACAGGTAACTGGGGGGAGGGGTCCTCTGAGAGTAATATAACTTTCTGTTCTTCATAAAAGCACAAATCTGCACATCTGAAATTTCTGGTAATTTTCAAACTGCAACAATGATCTGATACATTTGGATTGTTTTCATTTCAATTTCCTTCCTGCCTTTTCTCCAACAATGGACACTTTAAGATTCAGCTGGACAGGGTGCTGGGCCAGCTTGTCTAGAACATGCTCTTGATAAGAAAACTTGGAGCAGATGATCCCTGAGGTCCCATCCAGCCTGAGGTTCTGTGACTCAGAGATTTCTGCTTAAGCCACATCACTGGATCAAGTCTCTTTACTTTGTCAGGTTACTTTGTATAAAGGGAATAGAGAGGGAAACATAAGGCATTTTTTATTTCTTGTATTTTCAGATAACCTTGGGATTGGAGTATGGATTTTGCTTTCTGGCTGAAACACTCCTCGGAGCTGTTGGCTCCCAGTGGGCAAAGGATGGGCGGGAGGCACTTGTGTTCCATCCCCTTATATTCTACTCATCAGACATGAAAAAAATCTGAGATAACATGACTCCCCAACAGCACTTTATAGCCACAGCTTATATGTTACGGTAGGGTCAGGGGATGCTATGTGCAACGTTCTGGGTTTGTACTTCATGCATCAGAAACTGATCTGCCAGCCAGCTGCATCCATGTTATACTCAAAAAATGTGTTTAGAAGTCTGAAATGTGTCACTCGATAGTGATTTTTATACAGGACGATGTGTGTATGCTAATTCTGTTGGTGTGTGATCATTTTATTTAACTAAAATGGTTCTGTGCACTAGGCTTTTCCCAGTGACATTATTTTGCTGTCTTGTCAAACAGTGGAAATTTTGTTTGAAAAGAGAGATCCTGCCTGTTAGTATTTTCCATCTAACCAAACAATACAAGTCTGCTATTGCTTGTGCATCCAACAAACTCTAGTAGAAGAAAATGTTACTACATGATGCAAGTAAATCCCAGACTCACAAATGTGTATTGAGGGCAGTACAAAAGTCTGCTCTCAGTCTCTGTGGAAAAGACTCTACTGCCTTCCTGAAGAGATCCTCTGTGCTGGGTGACTGCAAATAATCATTAAGTGATGAGATTTGCCTTAAAATCAATTGAGGTTCCTTTACAATTATCTATCTGTATTCTAGGAGAAGAAATTCCATGGTTTTCGTACGAGAACTACCTTGTGGCCTCCAGTTAGCAGCAAAGGAAGCAGAAACTTGATTCCCCGTGACTGAAACAAATTTTAGCTTGAGAAGCCTCAAAAATTGTGATCTCTACCTTCAAAAATAGGTAAATCTTGCTAAGTGTGTTATGCCACAGCTTTTATTTGCTAATATCTGGACTGAAACATGATGCTAGGGAATTCTGAGCTGAATTATTCTCTTTATACTTAAAGACTTGTAATAGGAACGTGGAAGCAGGACACAAGTAGGAAAGGCAATATCTTCAAAGTGTTGATCTAAATATTTTATTCCTGTCTTTACCTGAATTTTAATGTCTCATAGGGAACCTAGAAATACCAGGCTGTTTGTTTTAACTCTGCAGACATGTAAATGGGGAACAGGGGGCTACATCATCTATTTAAATTCTAGAACAGCATTTCATAATGAAATGCTCCAGGAAAAGGTTTCCTTTGAGCTGTTTCTCTGTCAGGATTCAAAAGAACGCAGAGTGATTTTACACTATCAAGATGTAAACCTGTTGTAGAACATTATATGCAAGTGCATGAAAAATCTCTTCCTGACTGAACTTATCAATGGCTTTTGCATTAGCCCTTCCTGCTTGCATGATTACCAGTGGCAATAGTTCAGAGGTGTGTTTGGAGAAGCAGTTGGAATAGTATTTTAATAGGGTTTTTTAATAGTTTTGTGTTTCTCTAAATTACAGCCCAGTCCAGATGATGCACCCCCAGATTTGTAAGCCGGGCTTTGCTAAGGAGAAAAGGGACACTCAATTATTTTGTGATAAAACTTTCTTAAAACATGAAACAATCTAGCAGGTTTTAGTAAGGGGAATTCAGTGTGTTCTTTATTGCAGCAAAACCAGAGAGAAAAACAATGCTAATTGCTTTATGTGAATGGTAACACACAACAGTGCTCTCATACACCCCACTATTTTCACTTTCATTTGTTCTTGCTGTATCTTGGGCTGAGTAGGAAATACTACTGGAAGAATGGGCCATAACGTGCAGTTTCAATCAATAGGACCTTGAAATGCATTTCTGTCTTCCAGGATTTTCTTAGGATAAAAGTAAATGTCACAGAATTTAAAGGGCTGAGATTTTAAGATACAACTGTAACATCCTGTAGAAAGAATGTCTCCTTTTCATGATGTGGAATCACTTGGGAAGATTCCTCTAATAACCTAATTTGCTTAGAAAAAAACTTTCACATCGTTGCTCAAATTCAGTTAATGTCTCATGATTTTTCTTTTATAATTTCACCACTTGAAGGCCTTACATTTGGGTTTGGGTTTGCATGAGATATTTTCCCCAAAATTTCTGATAAGTAAGTTTCTCCTGAAATGAAGCAAAAAAATTAAAGAAACTTTAGCCTCTAGTTTTCATGTGTGAAATATCAATGGTTTCCTAATGACAGGTCTTCAGTTGTTCTTCTCATTGCAAAGTTGGTGCTGCTGGCTGTGTTATTGATTAGTTCGGAGTAGGTCATAATAAAGGAAAGAAAACCAGTAGAATATTTAACTACCTCACTGGTTAAACAGTAGATCTCTGACTTGATGAGATTTCTCTGAGTGCATCTAAGAGTAATATAACTTTCTTACAGCTCTGCCTTTACTTTTCTGACAGTATCACTGTACAATATTAGAGTAAAACAGAAGAAAAGTAATGGAAATGGAGTGGGGGGTTGGGGACAATAAACCTGAAGTCTACCTGTGCAAGCAATTTTCCCCTTTCATGGAGGAGTTCAAACATCATGTTTTTCAAGGTAAAACAAGTTCTAGAAAGGATAAGAGTTTTGCTGAACACAGACTGTGCTGTCATTCAGCGAGATCTGGACAGGCTGGAGAGCTGGGCTGAGAAAAATTTAATGAGGTATGACAAGGGTAAGTGTAGAGTCTTACATCTGAGCAAGAACAACCCTAGGTACCAGTATAGGTTGGGAACTGAGCTGTTGGAGAGTAGTGTAGGAGAAAGGGACCTGGGGGTCCTGGTGGCCAGCAGGATGACCATGAGCCAGTAGGGTGCTCTTGTGGCCAAGAGGGCCAACAGCATCCTGGGGTGGATTAGAAGAGGGGTGGTTAGCAGATCAAGAGAGGTTCTTCTCCCCCTCTACTCTGCCCTGGTGAGACCACACCTGGAGTATTGTGTCCAGTTCTGGGCTCCTCAGTTCAAGAGGAATATGGAGCTTCTGGAGAGGGTCCAGCGTAAGGCAACGAAGATGATGAAGGAGGTGCAGCACCTCCCTTATGAGAAGAGGCTGAGGGAGCTGAATCTCTTGAGCTTGGAGAAGAGAAGCCTGAAGGGTGACCTAATTAATGTCTACAAATATTTGAGGGGTGGGTGTTGGGAGGACAGAGCTGGGCTATTCTCGGTGTCATATAGTGATAGGAGGAGGGGCAATGGTTGTAAGCTGGAACATAGGATGTTCCACATCAACCTGAGAAGGAACTTCTTCACAGTGAGAGTGATGGAGCACTGGAACAGGTTGCTCAGGGAGGTTGTGGAGCCTCATTCATTAGAGATGTTCAAGGCCCGCCTGGATGTTCCTGTGTGACTTGGTCTAGGTGATCCTGCTGTGTCAGGGGGATTGGACTAGATGATCTTTCAAGGTCCCTTCGAATCCATAATGATTCTTTGATTCTGTGATTCTGTGAACATTGTAAAGTCTGTATCACTTAAGATTTGAATTTCAGGGGTAAGTCGATGCCTTATGTAATACTGGCATGTGATTGTACCAAAGCTTTATACAGAAGAAGATGAAAATCCATAAGCAAAATTTTTTTGAGTGGAACTTGATATTTAACAAGAAAAAGGCAAATGCAGTCCATTAAGATCATGGGAATTACTTCCACAAGAAATAGTGAGGAATGAGAGGCACCATAGACATTAATCTTATTTAGAATAGTAGGTACAATCTGGTCATCCTTGTTGAAGAAAAATGAATTTAAATGAGAACAGATGGAAAGAAGGGCAATTACCATGATTAAGTGCAGGGTGAATTTATCATATGAGAAGAAATTAAAGTGGTTATGCATTAGAACTTACTTGTTTAACCTGGTAAAATGAAGACAGAAGCACACAATCCATCTTTCTAAGTAAAACCAAGGGTTAAACACAAGGAAGGAGAGGAGGATATTGCTGGCACTCAGGTAAGTGCTGAAGAACTAGTATCAATGAATGCAAAATGAAAGTGTCAGAAGTCCTTCAGCAGCTCAGTTTGGATGCTGGAGGAGCATCCTGATAGCTTGGAAAAAATTGCAACAGGTATCCTCAGTTCTTTCCTGTATTTCCAGGCGGAAGCCTGGGTCAGGGACTTCCACAGCCTACATGAGCCATAGAAATGTATTACATTGTAGAGACTATGACAGATGTTGAGACAATAAATGTTGTCCTTTAGTGTTTCACAAAACATTGCAAAAGTAGAGAAAGATTGAGTCAGATATTTGAAGAAGAACTAGGAAGCTAATGTTGGATACAGTACAGAACCAGACCATGTACTTGCTCCGCATGTGAAAATAGACTGTTGATACTGTTATTATTTTGTTGAGTATTTGGTACAAAAGTCTCTGGGAGAATGAAAACTGTGAAATTTGTTCCTGTCCTTAAAATGAGAGTAGACACTGAAGGCTGAAAATTAGAACCTTGTTAAAAGTAATATTTTCAGTATCTTACCAGAGAGAACTAATTTATGGCTGCCAAAAGGGCATGAGAAAGCAAGAGTTTCATAAAGGTGAAGCATGTTAAGCAGATTATTCCTTTTACAAGTGAGTGGCAGATGAAAACATGTGAGATTAAGTATTTTTCCACTTCAGTGAAAGATCTTTCCTTTTACCCAAATTTCATTCACCAGATTTTTGTATAATCTGGCTGAATAGGGAGTCAGTGCTTAGAATTTTTAATACGGATAAGTAACAAGAAGCACAGAAAGTGCATTTTGGGGACTGTTGAAAGGAGAATCCTTTTGCTTTTCTTGTTGGAATCATCCTTTTTAACTTTCAAATTATTGGTTTGGCTTCAAATATTGTGGTGGGTTCAAGACCACAATTTAAGATAAAGGAAAAGAAAACAAAGCAGTGAGGTCTCAATGGCATCTCAAATAAATTTGCCAGACAACAGATAGCTTAGGAAAAATGGAAAAGGATTTATTAACTCTATAACTGTATACAGTTTTGTGTGCAAGTTGGTGCACACGAGCTAGACACTGTGTCACAAATGCCATCACACATTCTGAGCAAAATACAATGGAAGATCACTATCGTATTGGTCGTTGGGTCTTCTTTCACATTAGAGATCTGGAGAAAACAAGTATATCACAGTATCACAGTATCACAGTAATCCCTCCAACCTTTCTCGTGTATGGGGGTCACATTGGCCAACTTCCAATCATCCAGGACCTCCCCTGTGAGCCACGACTTCTGGTAAATTATGGAGAGCGGTTTAGCAAGCTCATCTGCCAGCTCTCTCATCACTCTGGGGTGAATCCCATCCGGTCCCATGGACCTATGGGGATCCAAATGGATCAGCAGGTCACTAACTGGTACCTCTTGGATAACAGGGGAACTACACTGCACCCTGTCCCTATCTGCCAATTTAGATAACCAGTCATCCTGAAGACAGTCTACCCTGTTGTTGAAGACAGAGGCAAAGGAGGCATTAAGTACCTCTGCCTTATCCTCATCTCTAGTTATTAAATTTCCCTCCATATCCAGTAAGGAGTGGAGGTTATTACTACCCCTCTTTTTTCTACTGATGTACTTGTAAAAGCTCTTCCTATTGTCCTCAACAGAAGTGGCCAGCCTGAGTTCAAGTTGGGCTTTTGCCTCTCTAATTTTCCTCCTACACNATATCTGGGAGATGGAAGTCGCCTAAGAGGATCAGGACAGGCGATCGTGAGATGTCCTCCAGTTGTTTGTAGAATATTTGATGTCAGTCAAGTAGAGACGAGTACCACCACCCTGTCTATTACTCATGTATCACCCTCAACTGCAGTACTGCGAGACCCAAACTGTTTGCAGACTGGTGAATTCTTCAATTCTTCAGCGTAGCTTCTCCAGCTAAGATGGAGAACAACCGCATGGCTGAGTCAGCAGGGCCGCTCCCCACCACACTCTGCATGTGGCCAAGAGGGTTTTCCAGGACCCTCTCCTCTTCTCTCTCCCCCTGTCTCAGCTGCAGAAGGAAGAAAGAGGAGTCCCCCAGCAAACCGTGATGCTGAAGGGCTGCTCCATGGGTTGTGGTGATGGTAAATCTGCACCAAAGTCTTGCTTCTCCGGTCCATGGCCAGGATCGCATGGTGTCAGGTCCAGGCTGGGGTGGGGAGAGCTGCATGGAGCCGCTGCATCTTCTCCCTGTGGAGGCAGAGCCATGGTGGAGCTGCAGGGGTGGGACTGGGGTCCTCGAGGAGCCGCTGGAAACCGCGGCATGTCGCAGCCGGCGCCAGGCTGGAGCTGGCACAGCGCAGGGCCGTCCTCCTCCACCCTGCCGTTTACAGGAACGGAGCAGTCCTGGCAAGCCCCGTCCATTCCTTTTCCAATGGGGAAAACAGTGGAGGGAGCTGCTGGAAGCCGCAACCGAGCCGCCTTCCCTCCCCATCGCCCTGGGAATGAGGGTGGGGGTTAGCACGGGGCAGCAGCCCCATGCTGGGCTGAAAGCCCTCAGCAAAAGAGCACGAACAAAGATCCTGGTCCGCTTTTATGGGCTGACCTAGCTACACCCTTTTGGGGCAGGTCTTGGGGCAGTGTCACCTCCCCCAGGACAGGTAACTGCGGGGAGGGGTCCTCTGAGAGTAACATAACTTTCTGTTCTTCATGAAAGCACAAATCTGCACATCTGAACATTCTGGTAATTTTGAAACTGCAACAAATATGTAAAGCAATAAATATTGCAGGCAGTGCTCTAGTGAAGAAACTGGTTAAACAGCAAACTGTTGCAGTTGCCTTACAGAATCTTTTTTGATTAATTGAATGATCGCACCAGGGGGTGGAGTATGAAAGGCAACAGATCTAAGCACTAGGTAGTGTTCCTGATTGGAGTATTACACAAGTTAACTGTAGTTGAACTCGGTATTGAATTAGGTTCTAGGAAAGCATGCTCACTGCATGACGATTGACAGATTCAACATGAAGAACTTAGGTCATGGTGTGGCAGCAGTAGTGTTGTCAAAACGGAATTTTAAAAAGATTTTGAGCTTTTTTTTTTATCAGCCAGTTCATATAGAATAGCCGTGTTGTGGCTATTAGTGGAGAATCCCCAACCCGCTACAAGCCGTTAGACCATATTTCCACAAGTTGTAAGCACAGAAATATCAAGGAATAAAACAACGCAAGGAAGGACATTGAGTGAGGCTGATAAATCTGGGAATATATAGTCTAGAGAGGTGGAAATCAAGTACTTTGCAAAGAGATTAAGAGTCCCTGTTTGGAGCGAGGAAAAGCTGTAAATGCGGCTTTCAGGAGCTTTGACATTTGCTGCTTTGAGACTTTTCCCTACTTACTGCTCAAGCATATTATGTCATTTGTTATTGCAAAAGTGGGCACTTTCCAGAATCCTCCAGAGTGAATCTCTAGGCAAAGACATCGCTGTTGTGTTCTAATCCCCATAACATGTATGTGGTTGTAATTTAATGTCTGAGTTATCTCACTAAGATTGCTGCTGTTACGTTATTCAGACGTGTCTGCAGGGTCAGGGATCACTGATCAGCTCTATATTCGGATGTAATTACTAACCTCCCCTGTGAGCTGGCTGGAATCTTCCCAGTTCCCTGTGCAATTTGATGTGGAGGTGGGAGTTACCGTTGTGTGATGACTAGTTAAAAGTGTAAACCGCTTTACAAATGAGCATCCTTCTCATCAACCTATTCCATTGCTGGCACTTACACCCTGAATCCGAGAGACAGTCTACATTTGGCCTAGCCAAGGAGGACAAAGGGAACACCAAGAATTTCTACAAGTATATGAATGGTAAGAAGAAGTCTAGGGAAGGTGTGGGTCCCCTCAGAAAGGAAACAGGTGAAGTGGTCACAAGTGACATGGAAAAGGCTGAGGTTCTCAATGGCTTCTTTATCTCGGTCTTCACTGCAAAGGCCTCCAGCCACACTCCTGGGGACATCAAAAATTATGGCAGGGACTGCAAGGATGAACTGCCCATCATAAGTGAAGATCTGGTTCATGACCACCTGAAGGACCTGAAAGTGTTCAAGTCCATGGGACCAGATGGGATACACCCATGGGGACTGAGAGAACTGGCAGATGTGGTTGCTGGTGAGACCCCACCTGGAGTACTCCATCCAGTTCTGGAGCCCTTATTACAGGAGGGATGTGGACATGCTGGAGCGTGTGCAGAGGAGGGCCACGAGGATGATCAGAGGGCTGGAACACCTCTCCTATGAGGCCAGACTGAGAGAGTTAGGGCTGTTCAGTCTGGAGAAGAGGAGGCTCCCAGGTGACCTTATTGTGGCCTTCCAGTATCTGAAGGGGGCCTACAAAAAGGCTGGGGAGGGGCTTTTTAGGATGTCAGGTAGTGACAGGACTAGGGGGAATGGAGCAAAGCTGGAGATGGGTAGATTTAGACTGGATGTGAAGAGGAAGTTCTTCACCATGAGAGTGGTGAAGGCCTGGAATGAGTTGCCCAGGGAGATGGTTGGGGCCCCATCCCTGGAGGTGTTTAAGGCCAGGCTGGGTAAGGCTCTGGCCAGCCTGGTCTAGGGTGGGGTGTCCCTGCCTGTGCTGGGGGTGTTGGAACTGGATGATGGTTCCTTCCTACCCTGAGTGACTCTGATTCCATGGTTTCTCCAGCCAGGTGAGCCTGCTGTGGCAGGGGGATTGGACTAGATGATCTTTCGAGGTCCCTTCCAATCCCTTATGATTCTGTGATTCTAATCCAGCAGGTTCTGTCACTTGACAAAGAAGATAGATTTAGCTAGGTGCTGGTGCAGCCTCTCCTGCAGGTAGAGATTTGTTGTTGAAGGGAGATGTGAAGACCAAATATGGACAAATCTGCCCTGTGGTTTTTTGCTGTGAATGGTTGAAGAAAGTATCACTTTACACTTTTGAACTCCAAAAAGATTGATTTATCTTTGTGTCTGTCTAAAAATCTGGTGGTAACCCTTTCAAGACAGATAGGCTTGTGGACTCAACAGACGTGGCTGTCTGTGCCATGATCTAGGTGATTGTGGTGATGTTAGATCATAGGCTGGACTTGATGATCTTAGATGTTTTTTCCAGACTCAGTAATTCTGTGTAACTCTGTGACAGAGCATCACAATTCCAACCAAACTATGGTGTTACCTAGAAGTTATAAACACGAACAGTAAGGCCTGTGGTGTAGCTATAGGCAATCCTATGCCCTTTTAAACCTTGTTTGGAAACATGTATCCCTTGTATAGTTCATACTATTCAGTCCTATTTAGAAGGAAAGCATGATGAGATAAGATCTTGAACATAAGATCGTCAGAATAATGAGTGTTTGCACATGTAGCTGGAGATAAAAGAAAACCAGCTCTTTAATAATAATAATTTCTTTATCTACATGAGATGTGAAGGTGTTTTGAGCTGAGCTACTGACAGTATCAGTAAGCATTCTGTGTAAGCCTTTTCTGTCTTATTTAAGCTTTAAAGTTCTTTGTACTCAGGTGAGATTTGGGTCTCATTACTGTGTATGTATGATTTTCTCAGGGCTTATCAATCATTGCAAAAAACCACAAAATTATGACATGAACAAAACACGCTGCCTTCTTCGTATGTGCAGCTCAGACATACTGGGCTTTGGAGGTTTGGTTTGTTTTCCACGCTTGCTGCTGCACAGATTATTGAATGTGTTTTTCCTTTTTTGATGATGCTAATTTCCACAGCAGTTTCTGAATTAACTGTTGGGAAGATAATTATTTTTCAAAGACAGCTCATGGATTAGATGGCTTGGATAAATGTTGTCAATATGCAAACTTGCCATTGAGCCTGAGTTTTTTAACCATTTTTTCCTGGCCACTGGCAGAAAGAGAAGCCAACTGAAGCCTGGTGTAGCTTTATTGTACCACTGCTCAGCAAGTTTTATCTACTGTTTCTTTTTATAATTTGAGACATGATGATGATTTTTGCTGTAAATTTTTTCCTAACTGTTGTTACTGATGGATGATGCATTCATTTCAGCATCAGTGGACAAATAAAGTTATCCATGGGTGACTAACAACCTTGAATAAATATCATTCCACTCAGCAGCTATCCATAGTACCTTAGCAATGCAATTACATGCCAGGACCTATTATCCCAATTAATGGACTGTTTTATATTCACTGTGCATTATACTTGAAATCTTTCAGAGGCCCAGCCTTCACTTAGCCAGAGGCAAAAATGAAATATATAACAAACCACCAGGAAAAAGCTTTCATTTACTTTCCAAGATACGTAGCTTCTAATTATACTTTAACTAGGATGGGCTCAGAAATACCCTTTGATTTAAGTAAGTTTATAGTAAAGCTATATATTAAAACCACAATTAGATGTTGCTATCTTGTTTTTACTGTGGTAGCTGCAAACTGTTGTCATCTCTTTTTTGTAATTATTTTGCCAAAGGAGGAGTTGGAGGGTTATTGATGAGATTCCCATTCTACAGGTAGGTAAAATAAGAGCAGCACTTCACATGAACGTGGTGCTGGCTGGATAGGTGAACAAACGAAACAGTCTGATAAGAAGTGCATAACCCACTGTTGTGGCACTGTGCTGTGAGTTGCCAGCCCTGGGCTGGAATCTGACCACTGGAGGTTCCCTCTGCTCCCTCTGGTGGTTTCCAAAGCTGCATTAGCAAAGCTATTAAATAAAACCCACTTGTATTTCTTCTCCTTGCTGTAAGGAGCATTGATTGCTTCTCATTGTATATTATAGCAAGGGGCAGTCTATTACGTAAATTTATTGCATTTTCTTCATGATAATTACTGGAAGTTATTGAACAAGGCAGGGAGTTATGACCTGTAAGTTCTTGCTATAGCTGAGGAAGCAAATCCACAGATATTTAGTGGATCTAAACAGCTGTAAACAACACATCCTGTTTACAGTGTGCTATGGATTTATGGCTTATGGTGCATCTGAGGATTTTTAGAAATCATGCTCCAAATACTACAAATTTGGGGTTGAAATATGAACTGCAGTAAAAAGTCCTCTACCGTTGTGCTGTGTCGGTGCGAGCAATCTCACAGCAGTTAACGTGACCACCAGATTCACTGTTTCCCTTATTCAGAAGTGACAATACTATTTCATGAGCAGCTGGTTAGGGAGCCTCAAGAAATCTGGATGCACAGAGTAATGCCTGATTGCTCTGTCCACTTCTCGAGAAGGAATCTGTTGATGGAAAAGAGTCACTAATGTAAGTGTCCCAATAGGTCTGCAGATTCCAATCAAACACAGTCACTGGGCCATCTTCCTGTACTTTCTGTACTGGATGTTCCTGCACTTGCTGTGCACTGCCATCTGTGCCCTGCCAGCTGTGGGCAGCACAGATTTTCCATGCTAGGCTTGGCACAGCTGGACCTCCTGCAGAGTGGCTCCACAAAGCCTGTGGCTTACTGGGCATGCAGAGGGCAACCCTGCTGTGACCTGCTGGAGCCTTATTCCCCTCGACAGCCTGGGCTTTGCTATGCCCATGCAGCTCTGTCACCTCTACCCAGGTGAGACCCTTCTTCCTCACAGTCCAGTTCAGGAGACTCTCTGAGGCAGAGGACAGCTTCCAGGGTCACAGCAGACATGGAGTACTCCTCGTGTATGTCCTGGGTGGGGACAGTTGCCTCAGTCTCTTGGCCTTCACACAGCTGATGTGTTCCTGTCACAAAATATAACATCAGCTGCGGAGCCTGAGGAAAGCAGACTGGGGGCTGCTAAGACTGCTGTCAGTGATTAACTCCTGTGAACATCAAGTGAGAGAGGGTGAGCAGGTGCCCACTGAATATAGCTGTAACCTACAGCAGCAGCTGAGTAGGATGTTAAAAGTGAAATCACAAGTGTGGGAATTCCTCTTTTTCTGATAGTTGCTTTGCCCTCTGGAAGAGATGCTCATGAGGCGCTTTCACATACTGACATCTGAGAGTAGTCTCATCTCCTTCCTCTGTCAGGTCCTAAGACACCATGGAGTGCAGAGCTTGGAATAAATGAGAGATTCAGATTTATTCTCAAAATCCAACAAGCTTTAGGGATAAAAGATTCCATGAGTGGAATCACACCTCAAATAATTGTAGAATTCCTTCATAAAGCAATGGGTCATGCATCTACAAAGCTACAGTATTTATACTGACCTCAAATTCCCAAATCCCTTGGTTATTCCATGCATGATTTTGAAGACAGGACAGGTTTTGTGACCATACAGCTTCATTATCACCTCAGATTCCCAAATCTCTAGGTTATTCACAGAATCACAGAATATTAGAGATTGTAAGGGACTTCCATGTATGACTTTGAAGACAGGAGAGGTTTTATGACTGTACAGCTTCACTATGAGGAGTGCTAATGCAGCCTGTCAGTCCCACAAAGGGAATTAACTTTTATTTAAATACAAAGGATAAAAGTCACAAATAGTTAAAATTAAAATGGGGACGTCTAGTATTATATCCCTAAATATAGAAACAAATATAGTGGTGGTTAATGGAGTTAAATCCACCTGGCAGCCTGTCACAAGTGGTGTGCCTCAGGGCTCAGTGTTGGGACCATCTCTGTTTAACATCTTTATTGATGATCTCGATAAGGACACAGAGTGTATAATTTGTAAGTTTGCAGATGACACCAAGTTAGGTGAGAGCGTTCGTTTGCCAGAGGGTAGGGAGGCTCTTCAGAGAGACTTGAATAGATTGGAGCAATGGGCCAATGTTAATGGCAGGAGCTTCAATAAGGCCAAGTGCCAGGTCCTGCACTTGGGCCACAACAACCCTGTGCAATGTTACAGTCTTGGGGAGGAGTGGCTGGACACCCAACTGGCAGAAAGGGACCTGGAGGTTCTAACTGACAGGAAGATGAGTATGAGCCAGCAGTGTGCCCAGGTGGCCAAGAAGGCAAATGACATCCTGGCTTGTATTAGAAATAGTGTGGCCAGCAGAAGTGGGGATGTTAGCGTACCCCTGTATTCGGCACTGGTGGGGCCACATCTTAAGCATCGTGTCCAGTTTTGGGCACTTCAATACAAGAAAGATGTGGAGGTGCTGGAGCAGGTGCAGAGGAGGGCAATGAAGCTGGTGAAGGGACTAGACAATAAATCTGATGAGAAAAGACTGAAAGAGCTGGAGCTCTTCAGTTTGAAGAAGAGGAGGCTGAGACAAGATTTCATCACTCTCTACAACTATCTGGAAGGACGTTGTGGAGAGATTGGTGCTGGTCTCTTCTTCCAAGCAATTAGTGATAGAACAAGAGGGAAGAGGTTCAAGTTACAACAGGGTAGGTTTAGACTAGATCTTAGGAAGAATTTTTTCACAGAAAGGGTGGCCAAGCACTGTAATGGGCTTCCGAGGGAGGTGGTTGGATGTTTTTAAAGATCGTTTGGATGAGGTATTGAGGGATCTGGTTTAGGGGTGAATTTTTAAGGTAGGGTAGATGGTTGCCTCGATGATCCCAGGGGTCACTTCCAAACAGAGTGATTCTATGAAACTTGTATGGTAAAAAAAAAAACAAACTAGCTACTAAATTAACTCCATTTAAATGTTGATGTCTTTGATTAATGCTGCAGCCTCAGTAAACAGGAGTGATCTCCACTTTACTCTTCGTTTATTGACACCCTCGTACTATTTTGAAGAAGTTTCATCTTCTACCAAACACTTTTATTGCTATAATATTTCACCACTAACTAGCCAATTTTTTTTCCATTATCTTAATATTCACAGTTAAAATAAGGAACTAACATTATCCCTCATGACTATCTCTGTCAGATGTGAAGACAGTGAGGGGGGGAAAAAACCCTCGATCAATGAAATTCCTGGCCATTTTTCACTGTTGCTTTGGGTTCTTTTAACTTCAGTTTCAAATCTAACACTGAGATGGGTTCAGAATCTGTGGGTTTTTATTTCATTTTAATCTCAGCCTTTTCCTTTTCTGAAGAGCAGAAGCTGAAGATGGCCTTGGGTAAATCCTCAATATACTTTAAAAAATCGAACTTCGTAGGCAGGAGCACAGGCAGTTTTAAGCACTTTTGGTTTCAGGATTTTGCTGGGAGAAAAACATTTCACAAAACTAAACAACTATTTGTTCCCATTTCACCGTGAAGCTAAAATTAAGGTTTTATGAAACAATTGGTGGAAGAAGGGACAAAATTGGACTAGAATGTTAGCGTCACAGTTTTAGCCACCATTGTTATTGTGGTGGCCTTTCGTTTTTCCCCTGGAAGGGGAAGCAGAAGAAGAAGTCAGGTCTTTAGTGACTGGTTCGAACATCATTGCACAGGCAAGTGTCCTTGAAACATGCTCTGCTGTGTGGCTGGAAATATTGAGGATCACAAAGGTCATCACTTTTTCCAGACTTGCAGCGATCCATTGCTTTACAAGCTTCTTAGTTATGACTGTCCAGACAGCAAATATATTAGATCTAGGAAAAAAAATTACTATGGACCTGTAAGTAAATATTAATTTATTTTCCCCCTTCCACAATCAGAATTATCAGCTTTATAACCCAGAAAGCGTGGCAGCCTCCTGTCTAGAACCTCACTGGAAACTCAGAGCTGTGACCCTCCTTGCAGGCAACTACGCTGTTGTGATGTTGATCCATAAATAAAAAAACACATTTTATAACTGACAAATGTGATTATGTTACCCACACAGTATATGAAATAATTTGAGGGGTGTTCCTCTGCTGTGCTGCAGAATAACAGGAAAGTTGGATATTTTTGTCTTGAAATTGCACAAAAATATTCATGGAATAAGGATGAATTCAGCTTTCCCATAACGAAATGAACTTTGGTACCATGTTATTATCCCAAGGAGACATTTCTGAGAATGTGGTGTTGGAAGATAGCCCTTTTATTGGATCATTTAACGCCACTGTGACATGCGTTATCGCAGCTTAGCACACACCTTGTGGGGTTTTTTTTGTTTAAGTGACGGATGTTCCTAGTCCAGCAGCTTTTTTGTGTACAGAGCAAAGTAAAGAAGGGGAATAGTCTGATCACAGGAATATTTCAACTTTGAAAAGAAATATTTCTTATTAGAGACAATCATAGAATTCCGGAAGAAATATTCATAGTGTGAGCAAATCTCACCAGCTGCGCTGTGCCTTTATAGGGAAGGTAACTGTGTGAAACGCTCTGCTTTCACTTAGCTCACAGAATTTTTCTGTGGACATTGTCTGGAAAAGGTATTTAGAATCATAGAATCACAGAATCAGATGGTTGTAAGGGATCTCCAAAAGTCATCTAGTCCAACCCTC
Source organism: Rhinopomastus cyanomelas (assembly GCA_013400115.1). Classification (NCBI taxonomy): domain Eukaryota; kingdom Metazoa; phylum Chordata; class Aves; order Bucerotiformes; family Rhinopomastidae; genus Rhinopomastus; species Rhinopomastus cyanomelas. The sequence goes on from VXBP01001627.1 coordinate 19,085, forward strand.
CCCAATAATCAGGGTCGTTACTCACCAGACCAGATTGTCTAGAGCCCCATCCAGTCTGACCTTGAATGGCTCCACGGATGGGGCCTCCACAACCTCTCAAGGCACCTTGTTCAGGGATCCATCACCCTCAGATTCAAGAACTTTTTCCTCATGTCCAGCCTCAATCTGCCCTTTGCAGCTTCAAACCATGACCCCTTATTTTATCATTCCCTGCCCTTGGGAACAGTCTTCCTCACCCTTCTGACCACCCCTTTCAGGGACTGGAAAGTCACTGTCAGGTCTCTCTGGAGTTGTCTCCTCCTCAGGCTGTACAACCCCAGCTCTCTCAGCCTGTCCCAATAAGAGAGAGTTTCCAGCCCTCTGAAAATCTAATTTTATGTTGTTAACGTGTTAAACTCAGTCCCGTGTGTTTAGAGAACACCAACTTACACGCAGAGGGACAGTTTCTTTCATTTCAGAGGTACAGTGTACCTATACCTGTACATGTTCATCAAAAGACAAAAAGGCAGTGAGTTCTGTGCTGTCAGGATGTTAGCATCAGACCCGTGTGCTGCAAAGACACGGCCAGCAGTGTGGAAGACCTGGGTCTACTCTTAGATTGTTGGGAGACACTGGAATAAAACTTGACACATGTTCTCTTGCTCTGGTGTAATTTAGCCTTAAAAATGCTCAGAGATCTTCTTGTTTCTCCATTTGCCTTCTATTTTACAGCCCCCTCTCTTTCAAATAAGGCTTTCCAGAGCGGCAACTCACTTCTCATCTTGAAGCTGTGTCATTATTTCACTTCAGCAGGACAGAGTCATAGCTTATCCTAGTGACCCTGTAATGCAGCTCTTCCCCCCCTGGTTCTGAGTGCATGACCCCTTTCTGTGTGGCTTTACTTGGTTTTTCCTCACCAGACAAAAACAGCTTTCTTCGTTTTTATCATCCTGCATTACTTATTCCCTCTGCTTATAATGTTTTATCATCTACCAGGATGCCAACCTCTGCCTGCGACTGGCAAGGGCTGCTCAGCCCTGCGTGTTGCCTCAGACTTGCTGTTGGACCTTGGGAGAAGTTCCTTCTGAAAACATCTGTCTAGCCACATTGTTATTCTGCCTCAGATCCACGGGGCGCCACAAGTTCCAAAGATTTGGTGCTTCAGCTCCTGGTATTCTGAACTCATTGCTGCAATCCCGGCCTCACTGCTCCTATGGCCATCTGCTGTGTTTTGCCTTATCAACACAGCAGTAGTTGTTCAGGATTTCCCTGTGGGAGTGACTGGCTTCTTGTCTAGTTTATGAAGTGTTATCACTATTGATGTGACTTGTACATCACGTTTTGGCTATGAAAAGCAGGTATGGATCCTGTTGCAGGGGGTTGGACCAGATGATCTTTCAAGGTCCCTTCCAATCCCTAATGGTTCTATGATTCTATGTTTCTATGTACAATAGGATAGAACATACAAATGACATCGGTTCCAGTGACACCTGAAGTATCATTTCCTCGTTTGATTTTCTTATCTTATGATTAATCTCAGTCAGAGGTTTGAAGTAGAAAGTTGTGAGCTGTAGTAAAAGGAAATTCAGACTGAGTGGAGTCCTCCCTTGTTAGTACTTCTTCTAACAGACCTCTGATTTGCAGTAAGTATAAATGACTTTGAAAATTTCTTTGAAAATATTCCACACACTTTGTCATTAACTAGCGAAGTGCATGGCAGCCCTCGAATTACGAGGGAAACAGTGAAGAAGATATAGTGACAACAGAAGCAACTAAAGACATCAACTCTTGTTTCTTTTTTTCTCAATGTAGCTAGAGTACTGGTCAAAACATCTCACTATCAGAGAAAAGCTTGTACTCCAGACTGAAAAACACCAACAAAAATAGCAGTAACTGCACGAGAACTGAGGTATTATGTAAGACATGGTAATCAACTGATAACGCAGCTGAACCTAGTATTAATAAGGATTGCTGTTCAACACTTAAATTGATATGACTGACCACTCAAGGAAATGACTAATGCTACAGACAGGCTTGTGACTAACAGGGAAAAGTCGTTTGGTTCAGGGAGGTCTTGTTGGCCTCGTAAAATAACTGTTGATTATAATTATACACTAATCTCTGCAACATTCTCTTGAGAAGTAGACAGATAATGAACAGGGAAAAAATGACCTCCAAGAATCCAGTTTTGCAGACTACTACATGCTGTGAGAAGTTCTTAAATGCTTGGCTCAGTGTTAATCACAGAACCGCAGGATTATTGAGGCTGGAAAAGCCCTCTGAGCTCATCTAGCCCAGCCCAGGATCTAACATAACCACATCAGCCCAACCAGGACACTAAGGGACACAGCCCGGCTGTCCTTCAACAGCTCCGGAGATGGGGATTCCACCACTGCAGTGGGCAGTCCAGTGTCTGATCACCATTTCTGTGAGGAAGGGCTTCCTGACATCTGACCTAACCCTCCCCTGGCACCTTCAGGCCCTGCCCTCTCCTTCTGTTGCTAGTTGCCTGGGAGAAGAACCTGATCCCCATGTGAATACAACTCTCATTTAGGTAGTTTTAGAGAGGGAGAAGGTCCCCCATGAGTCTCCTCTTCTCCAGGCTAAACACCCCCAGCTCCCTCAGCCTCCCCTCATCAGAATTTTGCTCCAGTCCCTTCCCCAGCCTTGTTGCTCCTCTGGACCCACTCCAGCCTCTCAATCTCTTTCTTGAAGTGCCTCCCCAGTGCCCAGTACAGGGGGAGAATTACATCCCTAGTCCTGCTGGCCACACTATTGCTGATACAAGCCAGCCTGCTGCACTATATTACAGTAGTGTAGATTTTAAATAAATCCATATTCTCCGTGGCGTTCATTTGGAAGATGAGAATATTGTATTTTTCTGTAATTTTATTGCTGTTACTTAAACAAAATATTCCACAAGAAAAATAATGCTGTGTGAGCCTGTGTCTATCGAGTTACACTGTCAGCTATATTTAAATCATTGCATTTTATACTTCTGCTAGAGAAATACTCATATTTATTACAGTATAATTGAAGCCTCACAAGACAGTGTGGAACATCTTTGCCTGTTGACCTGTGAACAATGAATCATGTGGGAGATGCAGAGACAAAACCTCAGATTCATTGTGTGTTGATTTAGTTCTTTTGTAATTTAGTTTTAAAGTAATATCAAAAAAACCCCCATCCTATGGACAAGTTTCCATAAAGACAGGCATTTCTCTGCCTGCAAGGTTCAGTCCTGGGGCTGGGGACTCTTTCTGGATTCTAAGCTCTTTCTTTAGGTCAAATAGCATGGGGTTCCTCAAATGCCCTTTTAGATTTGGAGGCGGTATAGGGAGGAAATTGTTTACAGTGACAGTGGTGAAACACAGGCACATGCTGGCCAGAGAGATGGTAGTTATCCTATCCCTGAAAATGTTGAAGATCAAATTATAAGGGACTCTGAGCAACCTGATTTAGTTTAGGATGTCTGTGCCTACTGCAAGGGGCTGGACTGTATGATTTTAAAGGTCTCTTCCAATTCAAACTGTTTTGTGAACCTGTGATGAAATCCCTAATGTGAAATCCCAATGGGGTTTGAGGCCTTCTTGGTGCAACCTCGTCCATCAATGCAGTTTTGACTCTAGTGACACCATATTCTGTGCCCTTCAGTTCAAGAGGGATGTGCTATAAATATGTGAAGGGTGAGTGGCAGGAGGATGGAGCCAGGCTCTTCTCAATGTTATCTAGCGATAGGACGAGGGGCGATGGTTGTAAGGTGGAACATAGGAGGTTCCACATCAACCTGAGAAGGAACTTCTTCCCAGTGAGGGTGACAGAGCACTGGAACAGGCTGCCCAGGGAGGTTGTGGAGTCTCCTTCACTGGGGATGTTTAAGACCCACCTGTTCATCTGTGATTTGGTCTAGGTGATCCTGCTGTGTCAGGGGGATTGGACTAGACAATTTTTCGAGGTCCCTTCCAATCCCCAATGATTCTATGATTCTATGACAGTGATACTGAGGATGACAATGAGCCCTTTGTCAGACATATGATGTAATTTCCAAAAAGAACAATGAGCTTCAGAGATCCAAGTCTTTTTATCAGCAAAGTTCCTAAAATGAAAGGTCTCTACTGCTTTGCAAATATCCAGTACCTGTTAATATATTGAGAGCCACGAGTGTATTGAGAGATAGAGGAACTGTCTGAGACTAGTGGAATTATCTATGTACCTTGTCTGTGGTTAAAAACTCCACTAAAATCTGGTACCACAGAGTAAAAAGGGATTGCATGTCTGAAAAGCCCAAGTATAGGAACACTCCCATCTATTTTAGAGTTCATTGGCCAAAAACCAAAATTAGCTAGAAACAAAGTTTAGCACCAGCAGACTTATTTGCTAGAGGTGAATTTGCATGTGTTGCACATGTCCAGATGTTCTTTTCAGTTCATTACCAGCGAACAGCCCAAAATGTCTAAATCTCATTTAACAGACAGACATTCGTGTCAGGTGAAAAGAAAAAAACCCAGATTTGTAAATCTCTCATGAGACCCTCGTTATGTACAAACGATACTTTAAATGACCATAACAGGATTTTAGAAATGTGGGAGAGGGGAAAAAGGCTTGACAGTGGGCAGTTGTTTGCAAATTCAAACATCGTCCTGTTTGCAGTTACAGAAGACACAGTGCTCACACAGAGCAAAGAAAGGAAATTTATGGTTGTTGTGAGCCCACTTTTTCAAGCTACCCTTTACGGTTGGAGTGAATTCTCATAGGTCATTTCTTGACCTTAATAAACATTGCTAACAATTTAAACGGGGTTGAAGGATGAAGAGTGAGCTTGGTCAGCAGTCAGATAGTGTTTTGATTCCTTTCCCGGGTTAACTGTCATCATGATAACCATCTTTTGACTGCACAGGATCAGAGCAAGAGCTGTCATTTCTCATTCATACCATGCATGCTATCTGTCTTTTTTGAAGGCAAATTGTGTTGCCCGGTATCCAGTTGGTGATGTTTAGTAATGTCCATGAAAGACAGTGGGCAGAACACTGCCTCAGAACACATGGGACCTCTCTGTGCCTTGTCTGGAAAGTGGGAATCAGTGGGGATACTGACACTGCTCTACCACAAAGCTCTTTGACATGTGGAAATAGAAACTTGCAAATACTAGCTGGTGTTGCCACTGTTTGGAGAGGGGATGCAGTTCCTGATATAGAATTCACAACTATGAATCAAATTCCAGGTTATATTAAGTATAAGGGTTTCTGTTATGCACACTTAGAAATTCCCTGCAAAGCCTCATGCGATATCAGAATAATGCAGAACACAGGAAAAGTGTGGAGTTAGCTATTTTTACCATCTTGATGGATGGATGAACATATTGTAAGATAATTCTGAAGCAAGTTAACATTTTGGGATGGATAATTCTATGAACTCACCTGAATGCTATAAAGGGAGATAGATTACATGTGATGATTGTGAGAGGTAAGAGATTGACACAGTGGCTCAGACTGCTGACCTGCACACATCTCTAGTTAGTGAGGAGTTCGTCCTTACAAAGTACTTTCTCCTTTATGGCTTTGGGCCAGGTGTATAGCACGGAACTCGACAGAAGTGTCATTAATATAGAGCAAATGTAGGTGTTACACCTTGTCTGACCGTTGATTCAACCTGCTTCTCCAAAACAAATGATTTGAGTTTCTACTGCATTAGCAACAGCAGACTGTCTGCAAAGAGATTTTGAGGTCAGAGATGCCACCTGGCAAAGTGATGTGGAGTTTTGTCAGGAAAATACACCACAATTGAAGAGAAATCTTCTAATGGGGACAGGATGGCACATAAGTGCTCTTGCTTTGTTTACTTTTCTTTTACATTGCAATGGTGTCTATTTGCTGTAATAGTTACAGAAGAATAGTTAACATTTGCTTAAAATACAAAAAAGACTCATTGTCATCTCATTTTCAGGGCAATAAGCTGAATGTCAAAGCACAAATTCATCTGTAGTGCATCTGTAAAGACTTCCCAGGTAAAAGAGCTCTGCTGCAATGGGCAAATAGCCATCCTGTCCCTCCTTTGCATACAAAAAGTGGAGATACCTTATCTAGGGCTGTCCAGCACGTTAAGCCTTTGGCAAGCAAGCAGGATTCTGCTTCCAGTTTATTGCTCCTCAGCCCTCTGCCGCACAGCCCTGCAGTGGTTGGAGAGCTATCGCAGAGGACCCTGAGAGTTAAACTCGAAGTTCATTCTCACATATTATTCACTGCTTGGACACCTCTGGAATATTTAATCTACTTCTCCAGAGAGAATGTCCAGAGAGGTGTCGATTTATACCTTTTCTCACCTACAGTCCATCTCATTTTTCTCTGCATCCCAACTGAGGAATACTTTTGCATCTGCACTGATGGAAACACAGAACAATATTTTCTGTTCTGTGGTTTTAATAACAAGTTTCTTTGGAAAATAAGGATATAAACTGTTTGAGATCACCTCTCACTTCTGGCATCAGCTTGGTAAAGGACATGTTATATTTAGCAATCCAGCAATTCCTGTAGTTAAACTTCCAGACAAACATCATTAGTTTTTCGATGCAAATAAAACAGTGAATTTTATTTCTTTTTTTTGGTTAAAACACACTTGTTTGTTATTCCTTGTGCAAGATATATCGCCTTGTTTTGGTCGTGATTGCTCATGCTACCATATGGGAGTTTGCTCATATTCTAGTGGAGCTGAAATCTATTGCCATGTGTTTGACTACTTGCAGTAGTATCTTTTTAAGGCTTGTCTGCTTTTCAAAGCCAGAATCAAGGGAAATGCATTGATTTTCTTTGAGAAGAGGTAGTTTATGAAGCCAGCTGCAATGATAGGACTGGGAAGAACACAGAAGTTAGCTACTTTGCAGTATTGCTGTGAAGTTCTTCAATAAGTTCCAAAACAACTGTTTATGAAGCAGGAATAATTATTGTTCTTGAAAGCTGTTGTTAATGCATGCAGCTAATTAGGAAGCTGGCTTGGCCAGATGTGGCCATACTGGAAACAGGGACATACAGGGACAGTGGCTTTGCCACTCTGGAGAGAAAGAGATGATTTGTCAAGTGTCCTTGGAGCTGGTAGAGCTTTATGCAGAAGCTCCATGGAAAACTGTGGAAGTGTTTAAGGTGCAGGGAATATAGAGCGATGCAAGTCAGATCTTCCATGCTCTGGAAGAAGAAATGTACATAATCTTAGAATCATAGAACTGCAAAATCATAGAACAGTTTTGGCTGGAAGAACCCTTCAAGATCATCAAGTCCAAGCTTTCGCTAGCCCTATTATCACCACTAAACCTGTCCCTGAACACAACATCTACTCTTCAACTCCTCAAAGGATGGTGACTCAACACCCTTTCTGGGCAGGCTGTTCCAGCATCTGACAACCCTTTCAGGAAAGAAATTCCTTCTGACATGCAACCTGAACCTCCCCTGGTGCAGCTTAAGGCCGTTTCCCCATATCTTGTCTTACCACTGGCCACTAGAGAGAATAGACCGACCCCTGCTTTTCTACACCCTCCTTTCAAGTAGTTGTAGAGAACAATAAGGTTGCCCCTCAAACTCCTCCAGGCTAAACAGCCCCAGATCCCTCAGCTGTTCCTCATTTGACACATACATTATGATCATGGTGAAACACATATCTTCTTCTTTTCTTTAGGGGGTGGGGTGGTGGAATGACCTTTTAATATTGCTACTAGAAAAATCATTCAATTCAGAAGGCGAAAAAATGGTACAATTCTTTTTGTATTCTGGCTTTGAGCAGCTACGGTTATAGTTTTTAGCAGACGCACCCATTTTAGACAACTGTTGAATTCATTGCCCAAATATTCCACAAGAATATCTTTTAAAAATGTAGCTTTGTTCACTTGGATCCCCAGCTATATATATGAAAGAAGAGCTGGGTTTTTTGAAGGGTGAAGGTTTAGTCAATTTATTGGTGTTCTGCTACATCACTGTTGTTCAACAAATCTGTTAGAGCTTTTTGAGGGTTTTGTGCATCAGGGAAGCAGCAAGTCGGAAGAGTCTATCACAGAACCACAGAATCACAGAATTGGATTCAGGGATTGGAAGGAACCTCAAAAGATCATCTAGTCCAATTCCCCCCATTGCAGCAGGATCACCTAGATCAAGTCACACAAGAACATATCCAGGAGGGTTTTAAACGTCTCCAGAGAAGGAGACTCCACAACCTCACTGGGCAGCCCATTCCAGTGCTCTGTCACCCTCACTGGGAAGAAGGTCCTTCTCATATTTATGTGGAAACTCCTATGTTCCAGATTACACACATTACCCCTTGTTCTTTCATTGGATGACACTGAGAAGAGCCTGGCTCCATCCTTCTGACACCCACCGGTCGTGGTAGGGGTGGATGTGCGACACAGAGTCAAGACCAATGTGCAAGCAGCCAAAGAAGATAATTAATGCAGCTAGCTCCTTTTTATACCCTTTTTGCACACAAGTGTTCTTATTCTATTGGTACAGCACATGTATAAACAAGTGGCCATTGGTGTTTCAGCTTCATACACCCCTTGCTCATCTTACCAAGTTTCTCCCAGTACAATCAGTTGTTTACATTCTTCCAGTATCTCTGACACCTTGTTCTCACGGATACACTTTAATCTGTCCAAGGTTAAACTCTTCTGCTTCAGTGAAAGGGTCGACGGACATGCCGTAGCCCCGCCACCACACCCACCCTTCAAATATTTATAGACATTAATGAGGTCAGCCCTGAGTATCCTCTTCTCCAAGCTAAAGAGATCCAGCTCCCTCAGCCTTTCCTCATAAGGGAGGTGCTCTGCTTCCTTCATCATCTTTGTAGCTCTGCGCTGGACTCTCTCCACAGTTCTGTGTCCTTCTGGAACGGAGGGGCCCAGAACTGGACACAATATTCCAGATGCAGTCTCTCCAGGGCAGAGGAGAGAGGAAGGAGAATCTAGGATGCTGTTGGCCTTCTTGGCCACAAGGGCACATTGCTGGCTCATGGTCATTCTGCGGTTCACCAGGACCCCCAGGTCCCTTTCTCCTACACTGTTCTCCAACAGCTCAGTCCCCAACCTACACTGGTACCTGGGGTTGTTGCTGCCCTTATGCAAGACTCTACATTTGCTCTTGTTATATTTCACTAAATTTCTCCCTGCCCAGCTCTCCAGCCTGCCCAGGTGCCACTGAATAGTGGAACAGACTTCTGGAGTGTCGGCCACTCTGTGTCATTAGTAAATTGCTGACACTCTAATCCATCTTCCAAGTCATCAATGAATAGGTGAATAGTACTGGTCCCAGTAACGGCCCTGGGGCACTCCACTAGATACAGGTCTCCAACTAGACTCTGTCCCATTGACCGTTACTCTCTGGCTTCTATCCTCCAGTCAGTTCACGATCCACCTCGCTAACTGATCATCTAGACCACACTGCCTCAGTTTGGCTGCGAGGATGCTGTGGGAGACTCTGTCAAATGCTTTAGTGAAGTCAAAATAGACCACATCCACTGCTTTGCTATCATCTATCCACCCAGTTATGCCCTCATAAAGGGCTATTGGGTTGGTCAAGTATGACTTTCCCTTTGTGAAGCCATGCTGACTGTCCCTAATGACCCCTTTGTCCTTGCTGCACCTAGAGACAGCATCGAGGACAAATTGTTCCACCACTTTTCCTGGGATGGAGGTGAGGCTGACTGTTCTATTGTTACTTGGGTAGCATTCACTGGTGCATCCCATCAGGGCCCATGGATTTGTGTACATTCAGTGTGCTCAATTGATCCTCATCAACCAGGGAAGTCTCCTCTTTTGTTTCAACTTCCTCCGGGACTTCAGTGGTCTCAGGCTTGATATCAGCCTCCAGAAGTATAGACAGAGGCCAAGAAGGTGTTCAGTAGCTCTGCTTTCTCTGCATCCTCTGTCTCCAGGGCACCCACCTCATTCAGCAGGGGTCCTACGTTGCCTCTAGTGTTAGTTTTACCTGCAGTGTATTTGAAGAAGCCCTTTGTGTTGCCCTTGACCTCTCTTGCAAGGTTTAATTCCAAGGAGGCTTTGGCTTTCATAGTTGCATCCCTACATCCTCTGACTACAGCCTTATAAACATCCCAAGTGGCCATCCCCTTCTTCCATGATCTGTAGACCTTCTTCTTCCTCTTGAGTTTGCCCAGTGTATCAGTGTGGGAGGGTTGTAATACCCACAGTCACTAGTTTCCTTTGCAAGTCAATGAGCTCAGCTAGTGTGAAAATAATCTGTCAAACATAACAGGAAACCAGACTGGCTGAGAAACAGTGTGAAGGAAAGAAGAAAAAAAAGAAACAAACTTCCAATAAGCTACCAAGCTGACTCTGTTGTCCCTGGCCTGCCACATAACAACTTAAAATCAAAATTCTCTGCTGCTTTCATAAACCCAGGATGAGACAAAAGTAGTTCAACAAACCCAGAATTAGAGTTACTCAACACAACTTTGAAAGTGATATTAATGGACTATAAAGGATAAAAATAAACCTTAAGACAAATAAAAAACCTAAAGGCCAGATATTTTGCTTTCAGAATAGGAGTCTTGGGATCTAGTGAATGATGCTTTTGAGAACAGAGGGTGCTTTGAAGTTTAAATTTATTCAGGTCTTACAGAAATCTGTGTCATGAGGCTGAACAGATACTTCTGCATCAGGCAGCACTACTGTGGATGCTGATTTTTCCACACCCTGACGGATCCCAAACCAGTTGGAAAACACCTTGCGCTTGGTCCCATACTATGAAATCATCATAAAATGTCCTTATTCCAACTGGTCCTACTCTTTGGTTTTGAGAATGATATTTCTACTCTGATAAGACAACTCTGATGAGACACCGGGGGAATTAGTCTCTAGCTTAGGCTTTTTGCATTTATCTGGAGCAATTTAGCCCAAAATTAGATGTGAAGATGTCTGTACATACATCAGTCAGGTCAGTTCACTGCAGAGGGATTGTACTAGATGACCTTCAAAGGGCCCTTTCAACTCAATGCCATTCACCATTCTATAATTCTATACCAGAGAATCACAGAATCATAGAATCACAGAAAGTCAGGATTTGGAAGGGATCTCAAAAGATCATTTAGTCCAACCTCCCTGTCAGAGCGTAATCGCCTAGATCAGGTCACAGAGGGCTGCATTCAGATGGGTTTTGAAAGTCTTTAGATCAGGAGACACCACAGCCTCTCTGGGCAGCCTGTGCCAGGGCTCTGTCACACTTGCAGGAAAGAAATTTCTCCTTATGTTGAGGTGGAACTTTCTATGCTCAAGTTTATGCCCATTATTCCTTGTCCTACTCCTGAGCCCCACAGAAAGGAGATTGGCCCCTTCCACTTGACATCCATCCCTCAGATATTTATAGACAATAAGATTCGTTCTCAGCCTTCTCCAGAATAAACAGCCCCAGTTTGCTCAATCTTTCTTCATAAGGGAGTTGCTCAAGTTCCTTCAGGATCAGAAGCAAGGTGGTTAGCTTATCAAGAGAGGTTCTTCTTCCGCTCTACTTTGCCCTGGTGAGATCACATCTGGAGTATTGTGTCCAGTTGTGGACCCCTCAGTTCAAGAGGGATGTGGAGCTGCGGAGGGAGTCCTGCATAGGGCAATGAGGATGATGAAGGAAGTGGAGCACCTCCCTTATGAGGAGAGGCTGAGGGAGTTGGGTCTCTTTAGCTTGGAAAAGAAGAGACTGAGGGGTGACCTCATTAATGTTTACAAATATGTGAAGGGTGGGTGTTAAGGGGATGAAGCCAGGCTCTTCTCAGTGTCATCTAGCGATAGGACGAGGGTTGTAATCAGGAATGTAGGAGCTTCCACGTAAATATCAGAAGGAACTTCTTCCCAGTGAGGATGACAGAGCACTGGAACAGGCTTCCCAGGGAGGTTGTGGATTCTCCTTCACTGGACATGTTTAAGACTTGTTCGTTTGTGATTTGGTCTTGATGATCCTGCTCTGGTCAGGGGGATTGGACTAGATGATCTTTCGAGGTCCCTTCCAATCCCCAATGTTTCCAGGATCCTTGCAGCCCTCCATTGGACTCTCTGTGTGGTCTTACCAGGGCAGGAGAACCTCCCTAGATCTGCTGTGCACAGTTTTATTAATGCACTCCAGTATATCATTGGCCCGCTTGGCCACAAGAGCACTGCTGTCCTGTAGAAAACTTACTTATCTATCTATTTGTAAAGGTGTTACTATGGCAGTGGTTTTGGTTGAATTTTCTTCTGTTAATTTCAAATAACGTTTCTGTTCTCCACACCTTTGGGAGCAGAGAGTACAAGCAGTTGTTAAAAACAAGAGACATTTCAAACAAGATGAATTAATGACTCAACTATCCCTCCCCTCTATCCATTGCAGCTCCACTATGCCATCCACTGATTTCTTTGCCACAGGCTTGATGTGAAAAGCACTGGCAGGCAACTGACCACTGTGAATTTTTATAGCAAGTCACCAGCACAGAACCATCTGTGCCCCTAAAGCATATTAAAAACTCTCTGACAAGGCTATAAATCATGGAAACGCTAAACACTGAAATATCAGTTTTTGCAGTCAGTCATTAAACAAAACTCATAATCTGTTAAATTACATATTCCAGTCCAAAATGCAATATTTCACCTCACATTTATAAATTGAGACACTCACTTGTTCTTTTCTTTTGCAGAACACAAAGCTCATTTCTGTCAGAGTAAATAAAGTGGCTCTATCCGTCATTCTCCTGTCACAAACAGAGACATTCCTAGTTAAGGCTCATTTTTCAAATACAGATTGTCAAATCTATGGGACACAGCCGTGTTTGCTCTACTGATGAGTCCCAAGCACATCAGTAGTAAGGCTGCATGAGGCAGGTGGGTAAAATATTGCCTCAGAAAGAAATCTGGGAGCTACACTCTTTCAGAGTGATACAAGACCTTATTCCATCCTGTGCTGAAGGCCATTAGCATCCCATTGCTTGCATCCTTTGCTTGGTTTTGGTCTGTAGTCTACAGAGTGACTCTCCTTGTACACTCCTGGGGAAAGCCTGAGTGCTGCTCCTGATTCAGAAAATACTGACTTCTGTACTTACAGACTGATTATCTTGATCCTGGCTTTGCTGTCCTTGGGCATCCTTCTGACAAGGGGTCAATGAATGGTAGTGGAAAGTCTGGAAGTGTTTCCCTGAAAGATATATTTAATGTTGCTTGCCACAGAAACAGGTCATGCCAGCACCTCAGTTTCAGTTGGATCAGAAAAGGCGTGACCAGGAGGAGCAGGAAGGTGATTTTGCTCCTGTACTTGGCACTTGTGAGACCACACCTCGAGTACTGTGTCCAGTTTTGGTCATCAGAGTACAGGAGGGACATTCAGGTGCTGGAACAAAGAAGGGCAACCAAGCTGGTGAAGGGGCTGGAGGACATGCCCTATGAGGAGAGGCTGAGGGAGCTGGGGTTGTTTAGTCTGGAGAAAAGACTGAGAGGGGACCTTATTGCCCTCTACAACTACCTCAAAGGAGGTTGTAGCAAGGCCGGTGTTGGGCTCTTCTCTCCAATTAGTGATGACAGGATGAGAGGAAATGGCCAAAAGTTGTGTCAGGGGAGGTTTAGATTGGATGTTAGAAGGAAATTCTTAACTGAGAGGGTGATTAGATACTGGAATGGATTGCCCAGGGAGGTGGTGATGTCACCATCCCTGGAGGTGTTTAACGAATGAGTGGACGCAGCGCTTAGGGATATGGTCTAGCGGTTAGACACTAGGAGAAAAGGTTGGACTGGATGACCCTAGAGGTCCTTTCCAGCCATGATGACTATGATTCTATGATTTTAAAGAGCTAGGTTTCTCTAATGTCAGGAGGATGGAGCCAGACTCTTCTCAATGTCATCTAGTGATAGGACGAGGGGCAATGGGTGTAAGCTGGAACACAGGAGCTTCTACATAAATATGAGAAGGAACTTCTTCACAGTGAAGGTGATGGAGCACTGGAACAGACTGACTTGGAGGGGTGGCGGATAGCCCTTCTCTGGAAACATTTAAAACCCACCTGGACATGTTCCTGTGTGACTTGGTCTATGGCAGAGGGATTGGACTAGGTGATCTTTCAAGGTCCCTCCAAATCCCTGAGATTCTGTGATTCTATGATTCTGTGAATGCTGCCCCGTTTCTACATAAAACAATGTGTGATTCGCGTATCTACGTATTTCCATGAAGTACAAAATTATCTAACAAATGTTTAACCAAAGTGCAATGTGTTGACATGTTCAAGCCTTGTTAACTACTCCAGAGATAATAAGTCACGGTCTGATCGTGCCACACAAACTGAAAAATTAACTGATTTAATTAGCAAAACTCTCATTGCTTCTTGTATCTTGTCTAAAACTGAATGGGTGAGGCTATTGGAGAGAGAAATCAATTGTCTGCATGTTTTTACCAGGACTTCACTCTGTCAAGCAGGTTTAACTTCTAGATTGGCTGTCAGAGGATCTTCTTAAACAAGAAATGCAGAAGAGCATATCCCAGGAAGTCTTGCAGACCTGCCATCCTGACAAGACTTCTTGTGATTTCATAGTGTAAAGTCAGCTTACTATTTGATTTAAGATAAACTCTTCTGAAGATGTGTACAAGATTCAGGGCTATAACAGCAGGAGATGAACTAACAGGGGATCTGGCTCAGCCTCCACCTATGCTTCTCAAGTATTGCTTCAAGGCCCGGGATAAACTCTTCATTGGAGTATTTCCTGGATTTCATAAAGCTAAGCAATTATCTCTGTTACTGCAAGGATCTTGGGGGAGAGATTGGTTTACATGTAGGCAATCTTCCCTGTTCTTCACTCTGTTATGGTTCCCCTATTCCCACTTCAGACAGGCAGGCTCCAAAATGTAATTTTACACAAACAGACTAAGTTGAAAACAAAGTTTCTGTAAGACGTGTGTCTTGCCCTCAGGGCAAAGGGCTTGGGCAGTGTAAGAGCTGAGATTGCCAAAAAATGTTCAAGAACCTTCAGCTCCACTAGAACTTACCACTACTTAAGCTACATGTTCTTAAGCTACTAGATGATCTTTTGAGGTCCCTTACAATCTCTCAAGATTCTGATTCTACATTAAGCTATATCACAGAATCAGAGAATCACTCTCATCAACCCTACAGTACAAAGTTCACCTGTAAAACATCTAAAGAATCTTTAAACACCTCCAAGGATGGTGACTCTACCCCCTCCCTGGGCATCTTGTTCCAGTGCCTGACCACTTTTTCTGTGAAATATAGAATCACAGAATCATTAGGGATTGGAAGGGACCTTGAAAGATCATCTAGTCCAAAATATGTTTCCTAACGTCCAGTCTAAACCTCTCCTGTTGTAGTTTGAAGACATTGCCTCTTGTTCTATCAGCAATTGCTCGTGAGAAGACAGCAGCGCCAGCCTTTCCACAACATCCTTTCAGGTAGTTGTACAGAGTTACTAGATCTCCTCTCAGCATCCTCTTCTCATCAAACCCCCATATGCACCACTTAGATTTCCTTGATGGTTCCATCACACACAGATTTGTGTCCCCTGTACTGGGGGATGCATTTAATTTTGTATATAGCAGTATTTAACAAACTGGGGGGAAAACTACTTCACTGCATGGTTTAGTAAATTACATCAAGCAAATCGTAGAGCATTTCTAAATCCTTTGCATGCTGGAATCAATTTCACTGTCCTGAATTAATAGGAGAAAGCTGTCTGACGTGATACAACAAAACAACAAGTCACCCTCATGAATTCAGATTAGCTGCATGTTTCCACAAGACAGAACCAAGTGAACAGGTAACTATCATGAAAGCAAAGCGTGTCATTTTTGATCCATCAGAGAGGTTAAAAGTACAAGAAAAATGAATATACATGCTATTCATGAAGTGCTTTTCATCTTGAAGGACTTTATAATCATAAAGTTAAGAGACTTCTAGAAACAGGGTGATCAAAGCTCTTCAAGGGGATATTCAGGTAATGTGTGAGATCTATTAAACCCTGATAACTGAGTCTACTTATCACTCATCTTAATTATTCTTTGTTTTATGGGTGGTTCTTGCTTTAAAACCAGTTTGAACATGAAGGCAAAAAGTTAAAGGAAGGCAGGACAAATCAGGTGTAGAGCAGAGCTCAGGAGGTCACACCATCCAATTTCCTGCTGAAACAGGGTCAGCTTTAAGGTCCAGCTAGGCAGCTAAGGGCTTTGTTGTGAGGGCAGAACTCCTCAAGTTTCTGCCTCCAAGGGCAGAAACTGCTCGAGCTCTTAGGGTCCCAGTTTCCCTCTGTGAGCATCAATCCTATGCCCTGAATCTGCCACCTGGGGTCTCACCCTTTCTTCTTTCCAGTGATGGAAAATTCAGACTGAGTGATGTGGTGAACCTTGTTCTGCTTTGTTTTGTAAGTGGATGTATATACTATGCAGAATAAATGCATGAGCTTTCATTAATTAGAGAACTCCACAGAGAACCAGGCAGTTGTTTGTTTCCAAAAAGACAGATAAAATCTGGAAATCTGTAGTTGGAGCCTTTGACAGCCAGCTAGAGCCTAGAGACAACTGGCTCTGTCCAGGGAGGGTTTTGGAGCATTCAGAACATGTTGGGAAGGGTCCCTCTTCCTTTGCTTTCTCTGAGGTAGAGGCTATAGTGACCAAGTTGTAAGACTTTTAAATCTGTGATCTGCACAACCTGTGTTGTCACAGCACCTTCTGTGCTCTCTCTCCTTCACCCTAAAGCTTGTCGCTCTTCCAGACTGCAGACAAACTCTGCAGTCAGAGTCTCTGTGAAATGCTCAGAAGCACCATTATTAACAATATTGATGTTTTAATTGTTCTCATTAAGTTCCAGATTATTTTCTGCGTTAAGAAAGTGTGGGAAGCTCTAAGGCATTTCTTTCAGACATTTTCAGACTTCACAATTAACCTCTCCTCCTGCTCAATTAACATTGGGCTGAAAACTGAATGCATCCTTCATAATAAAAGTAATTTAAATCACAGAATCCTAGAATGGCCCAGGTTGGAAAAGACCTCCAAAGGGCATCTAGTCCAATCTTCCTGCAGTGTGCAGGGATGGCCTCAAGTAGATCAGGTTGCCTACAGCCTTGTACAGCCTCATCTCCAGGGATGAGGCCTGAGCAACCTCCCTGGGCAACCTGTTCCAGTGTTCAATCCCTCTCCTGCTAAAGAACTTCTTCCTAACATCCCATTTCAATCTGCCCTTCTCTAATGTGAAACCCTTGCCCCTCGTCCTGTCACTCCAGGCCTTCGTAAAGAGTTTCTCTCCAGCCTACATGTAGTCCCCTTTGGGGACCTGCATACTTTTATATGCAGACACAAACAATAATCTTTTAAGAAGCCACAACCACGTAAGGTCTTCTGAGTCCCATTTCACCCCTTTAAGAAACCTGCTAAGAGTCATTTGGGATCAGTTTGGGGATTTTTGCAAACCATAGGTGTTTGTTCTGTTTCGCTTCAGTGTCACGAGCAGCTCTCAGCATCTTCTCAGGGTTGCTGCCTTCCTCACAAGTCTCAAATACGCGGTCTTTTTGTGGTTCAGCAGCAGATTTGTGGATTTCTGTATTTATAGCCATTAAAAACCAGCGACTATCAAATTTACCAGAAGTGTCTTTGACAGGGACAGACAGGTACCTACGAGCCTCTCTGTTCATGACAGGCTCCTCCAGAAATTGTCTGCCTTTTTGTGTTTGTGCTCATCAGTCTGTACATCCTGAGTCTTGTTTTTATAGCAAAAGGTCTGAGCTGGGGACTTCTATACTGGGTTTTTGCACAAATTTCCTGACAACATGATTCTGCTGTCAGGGCCTCAGGATTATTTAATTTCCTGTGCCAAACTGAAATAAACAGTATTCTCTGTAACATGAAGAATTTACTTCTGTGGTACCTGACCTCACTGATAGCTGGGTACCAACAGCTATTGCCAGTCTGCAGTGGGCAAAACCAAATCCATTAAGTTTAGTGTTGACTGCAGTGCTGTGTTCCCTTGGTTTGTGATTACCACTGGAAATAACATTTCTGCTAAGCATCTAGTTTGTAAACTCCACATGACCTACAGATTATCAAGGTTTAAAGACACAAAGCGCAATACAGTGATGAAAATAATGCTGTGTTGGCAAAGATGGGCTAGATGACCTAAATAGGTCTTTTGCATTTCTAACTACACTGATCCTATGAATTTATTTATTTACATGAGAGTGATAATTTAAGAAGCTAATGTAACACTCTTGTTCAGTTAACAGTGATCTTACCTTGTTCAACTTTTCACTGGAGCTTAATAGAAGAGCATACTTATGCCATTTGGAAGTCACGACTTCAAAATTTGTCTAAGCAGATGACTGTAGTTAGGCTGGTCTTTTTGGAAGGAGCTAAAAGTGCCCTCCTGAAGAGGTTAATACCATTACAATGTCCTTGCAGGATTAGATACTAGTGCTGAAGCCTTTGCTATCACCTAGATCAGTGATTCTACCAGACCTTGAGGGATTCTAATATGACACTAAAACAGGATGCCCAAAGAGGTGGTGGACTCACCATCCATGGAGAGGTTAAAAAATTGAGTAGATAGGGCACTTGAGGCCATGGTCTAGGGGTTAGGTAGATGTCAGGATGAAGGTTGAACTTGATGATCCTGCAGGCAATGATGATTCCACGATTCTATAGAATCATAGACTAATAGAATCACAGAATCATTAGGGATTGGAAAGATCATCTAGCCCAATCCCCCTGTCACAGCAGGATCACCTAGACAAGGCAACAAAGGAACGTATCCAGGTGGGCCTTAAACATCTCCAATGAAAGAGACTTCACAATTTCCCTAGGCAGCCTGTCCCAGGCTCCATCACCCTCACTGGGAAGAAGTTCCTTCTCATATTTATGTGGAACCTCCTATGTTCCAGCTCGCGCCCCTTGCCCGTTGTTCTATCACCAGATGACATTAAGAAGAGCCTGGCTCCATCCTCCTGATACCCACCCTTCACATATTTAGAAACATTCATGAAGTCAACACTCAGTCTCCCTTTTTAACAAGCTCAAGAGACCCAGCTCCCTCAGCCTCTCCTCACAGGGGATGTGCTCCACTTCCTTCATCATTCTCATTGCCCTACGCTGGACTTCCTCTAGCAGCTCCAAATCTTCTTGAACTGAGGGGCCCAGAACTGGACACAATACTCCAGATGTGGTCTCACGAGTGTAGAATAGAAGGGCAGAAGAACCTCTCTCGATCTGCTAACCACCCCCACTTCTGATCCACCCCAGGATGCTGTTGGCCCTCTTTGGCCACAGCAAGACATTGCTGGCTCATGGTCANGGATGCTGTGGGCCCTCTTTGGCCACAGCAAGACATTGCTGGCTCATGGTCATCCTGCTATCCGTCAAGACCCCCAGGTCCCTTTCTTCTACACTACCCTCCAACAGCTCTGTCCCCAACCTGCACGGGTACCAGGGGTTGTTCTTGCCCAGATGCGAGATTCTATACTTACCCTTGTTATCCTTCATTAAGTTTCTCTCTGCCCAGCTCTTCAGCCTGCCCAGGTCTTGCTGAATGGCAGCACAGTCCGCTGGGGTGTCGGTGACACCACCCAGCTTTGTGTCATCAGCAAACCTGCTGACAGTGCATGCCAATCCCTCATCCAAGTCATCAATGAATAGATTGAACAGGACTGGTCCCAGCACCGACCCCTGGGGACTCCACTAGATACAGGTCTCCAGCTAGACTCTGTCCTATTGACCACCACTCTCTGGCTTCTATCCTGCAGACAGTTCACTATCCACCTCACTACCCAATCATCTAGACCACACTGCCTCAGTTTGGCTGTCAGGATGCTGTGGGAGACTCTGTCAAATGCCTGACATGAGTCAAGACAGACCACATCCGCTGCTGTGCCATCATCTATCCACCTGCTTATGCCCTCATCAAAGGCTATCAGGTTGGTCAAGCATGACTTTACCTTTGTAAAGCCATGCTGACTGTACCTAATGATCCCCCTGTCCTTGATGTGCCTGGAGACAGCCTCTGGAACAAATTGTTCCATCACCTTTCTTGGGATGGAGGTGAGGCTGACCAGTCTATAGTTACCTGGGTCTTCCTTCTTACCCTTTTTGAAGATTGGAGTGACATTTGCTACTCTCCAGTCCCTAGGTACCTCTCCTGATCCCCATGACTTAGAAAAGATGATGGACGTTGGCTTAGCAGTGAATTCTACTGTCTCTCTTAGTACACACGGGTGCATCCCATCTGGGCCCATGGATTTATGTACATCCAGTTTGCTCAACTTATCCCTAACCCAGTCCTCATCAACCAAGGCAGGCTCCTCTCTTGCCTCTTGCCTCAGCAGTCTGGGGCTTGTTATCAAGACAGCCCCCAGAAGTATAGACAGAGGCAAAGCTGTTCAATATCTCACTCATGAACTATCCCACCCCGCATCCAGTCTAGTTTAAAGTTTCTGAATGAGCCCTGCCAACACCTGTCCCGGAACCCTTTTCCCCCTCTGAGATAAACCCCTCCCATTTTTATCTGCAAGGTCTGGTGTCCGATAATGCCAATTATTAACAAAGAACCAAAGACCTGCCTGCAACACCAGTCTCGTAGCCAGACATTAATGGACTGAGTCCTTCTATTCCAGCCTGTGTCCTCACTCCACAATGGAAGTGCAGCGGGTTGGGGTTTCTATAAACTGCTTTGCATTCTCCACCAACTGTAGCGGGTTCAAATCAATGATCTGCCTGCATTCTCTGCAGTGAGGTCTCGATGACATCTCAGATAAATTTGCCAGACAATGAATAGTTTAGGATACTGGACAGAGGTTTATTAACTTAACAGCTGTATACAGACAAAGAAAAGAAAAGAAAGGAAAATAAAACAGAAATAAAACCCAGCAAGTTGGTGCACTCAAACTAGAAACTGCGTCACACATGCCATTACACTATCTGAGGAAAATACCAAGGGAAGTCATTATTGTTTGGGCCTTGGGTCACGTCAGAGATCTGGACAACAACAAAAGCATGCTAACCAGAGACGAGTGCCACCACCCTCTCCCTTAACGCCCTAATCGCACCCCCCGGTGCGGGCGGCATGCATTTCAACAACAAAACTCCAGTCTCTGTCCTTCCGATCCAAGATTTAAGGACTCTCGAGTCCTTCTGCTTTTCTTCAATTGCGCACGAAGGAGTTCTCCCCCAAATTTAAAGCACCCGCAGTCTTCCTCAGTGGCAGAAAATGACAAACAGCTTCTCTTCCTGCTGACCAGTCTCTCCAAAATGGCAGTGATCCATCACACAGCCCCAGTCACATGGGGGATCCAAGATGGAGACAGATTGCATTGCTGTATCAACAGGGCCACACCCACACTCCACACTAGGCCGAGAGGGTTCTCAAGACTCTGTCCTCTCTTCTCTCCTCCTGTCTCAGCTCCAGGGGGGAAGAGAGGTCACTCCAGCGTACCACAAATTTACCAAAATGCTGAAGCTGAGCTGTGGGAGGTGGCTGAACTCAAATCTTGCCTCCAAGATTGCCCGGATCGCGGTGTCAGGTTCAGGCCGGAGGCAAAAGGGCTGCGCAGAGCTGGGGCACAGCGGCACGCATCAGGGTCTTCCCAATACCGCTGAAAAAAACCGCGGCAAAAGCGAGGGCTGCCCATTACTGGGCGGGGAGCAGTGCAAACCGGAGTGTCCTCCGTTCCCGAAGCAGCGGTGCTACTGGAAAACCTGCAGCAAACTTCACAGCTAGCGCCGGACCGGGGAGAGCTTACAGGTGCATCTCCAGACCGTGTCACATTGGCGCTACTGGAGGCCGAGGCGAGTCACAGCTGGCAATCCAGCCGGGGCCATGGAGCTACGCAAACGCAGTGCATCTGCTCTTCCTGCAGTAGCGGCAGCGTCGCTGAAAAACTGCGGCTGAGCTGCATTCCGTGCCCTTCCCCCTCCCTGCCACCGTCCCGAGAACGGACGGTCGGGAGGGGTGCTCGGCTGAGAGGCTGCAGCCCAAGAGAGCCTGCAGCGCACACGAGCAGGCTACATACTTCCTCGTTTCCTACTTCCTTCTTCCTTCTTCCTGACTTAAAACAAACCACCCGCTCTGCTCTCTATAGGCTAACCCAACATACACATCCAGAGCAGGTCCAGGACCAGTGACTCCTTCCCCCAGGAAAAGTTCCTGGCAGGGAGGGGTCCTCCAAAGCAAAACAACTCCTTTTCTTTTCTTCTTCATGAAAGCAGAACTGCTGTACATTTGAAAGTGCTAGCAGTTTTCAAACTACAACAGGAAGTAATCAACAGAACACAATCTGTGCCCCAGAGTCTTTCACCAAACGTCCTAATGCCTTATGGTCTTTCTTCTTTCCCCTCAGGCTATGGAATACAGCTTCCTCCCCACTTGTCTGGATGATCAGCAGTGGGTCAGGTGATCTCACCAGGTTAGGGAGCAACCTAGTGATGTCCCTGATTCGGACTCCAGGTAAACCGCAGACTTCCCTATGATGAGGGCCAGCTCTGCATATTGGGCTCTCAGTCCCTTTCAGGAGCGAGTCTCCAATATCTAGGAGGCAGGTGGCAACTCATGCAAAAGAATGGCGTTTGTCTCCTTCCTGACATGATGGTGCCAGTTGCTCAGCCAGAAAGGTTGTGTTTGAGCAGTGATGTCTCCTGGCTTTGTCCTCACCCAGCTTGAGCTCAAAACCCCCTCTTCTTCCATGGCCCAGGCTGTGGGTCCAGCAGTTCTCACTCTGAAAGTGAAGCCTAAAGACTTCTCAACATGGATTCTTAAAATTTTCACACGAGATTTGATCTTAATGTTTTATGGATGGACTTGTTGATCTTAATGATTTAAATGATTCTATGCCTCAAGTAGTGATGATAAAAAGCTATTAATTTCTCAGCAGTAATGAAATCTCATTAGATTGTAGTTCGTGTCAAGCTGGAATTAATGACAATTGGTGGCTGACTTTGACGCACAGAGGCATTCCCCACCCAAACACACACAGCAAAGTCCTGCTTTCAAGAGTGGAACAGTTCTGGGCCACTCACTTCAATAAAGAGATTGAGGGGCTGGAGCGGGTCCAGAGGGGGAACAAGACTGGGGAAAGGACTGGAGGGAAACTCTGATGAGAAGAGGCTGAGGAAGCTGGGGGTGTTTAGCCCAGAGACAATGAGATTCAGGGGGAACCTCCTCCCTCTTTACAACTACCTCAAGGGAGATTTATAGTCACATGGGGCTCTTCTCCCTGGCAACTAGTGACAGAATGAGAGGGCAGGCAGGGCCTGAAGTACCACTGGGCAGGGGTTAGGTTGTATGTTAGGAAGTCCTTCCTCCCAGAAAGGGCAATCAGACACTACAATGGACAATCCAGGGCAGTCGTGGAGTTTCCATTACTGGAGGTGTTGAAGGACAGCCTGGCTGTGACCCTTAGTAGTCTGGTCTGGCCACCGTGGTGATGTTAGGTCCTAGGCTGGGCTGGATGAGCTCAGAGAGCTTTTCCAGCCTCAATAATTCTGTGACTCAGTGGTTCTGTAATTCGCTCATACCTAGAGTTTAGCCATTCGATGGAGTGGTGATTGCTCATACATATTGTAAATACCCCCCCATCCATGCATGTTTTTAAGCAAGGACTTTCTTTACTGAGTTGTAAGCTTAAAGGAGTGGACTTGACTTTTAAAACTAAACCTAAGCTTTTCTGTTTTGAGCAACAGTAGCTCAACAGGTCATTGGCTAGCAGTGCCCATGATGGCCCATGTTCCAGAAAAAATTGATGGCAGCAAGTTCAGGCAGCTGAATAATCCTATCAGCAGAACAGCCAAATTATTCTATAATGAAATATTTGTTGCTTATGTAGATGCAGCAGGTGCCTTAAGACCTCCAAATTCACTGCCTCTGAAACCATCCAGAATCACAATGACAAAATGGCAAATATTGAGATGGTAATGCCTCCCCCCCAACGCACTTGTAATCATCCATTCAGCAGTAATTCTCCAATTCTATTACTGCAGACACAAAATCATACCACTGCGTTCTAAGCAATACTGATTGGTAGCAACATTTCTAACTTAGAATCATAGAATCATTAAGGACTGGAAAGGACCTCGAGAGATCCTCCAATCCAATCCCCCGCCACAGCAGGATCACCCAGACCAAGACATACAGTCAGTCTGGGTTAGAAGGGACCTTGGGATCTGGGTTAGAAAGGACCATCAGGACCACAGGTGTTTAAGGCCATCCAGCCCAGCCTCCTGGGATGGGGGACCCCAACAACCTCCCTGGGCAACCCATATTCCAGGCTCTCACCACTCTCATGGTGAAGAACTTCCTCCTCACATCCACTCTAAATCTACCCATCTCCAGCTTTGCTCCATTCCCCCTAGTCCTGTCACTATGCACCATCCTAAACAGCCCCTCCCCAGCCTTTCTGGAGGCCCCCTTCAGATACTGAAAGGCCACAATAAGGTCACCTCAGAGCCTCCTCTTCTCCAGACTGAACAGCCCAAATTTCCTCAACCTGGCCTCATAGGAGAGGTGCTCCAGCCCTCTGATCATCCTCATGGCCCTTCTCTGCACTCGCTCCAGTACATCCACATCCTTCTTGCAATAAGGGCTCCAGAACTGGACACAGTTCTCCAGGTGGGGTCTCATCAGAGCAGAGTAGAGGGGAAGAATCACTTCCTTCGACCTGCTGGCCACACTTCTCCTCATGCAGCCCAGGATCCCGTTTGCCCTCTGGCCCGCAAGTGCACACTGCTGGCTCATCTTGAGGTTTTTGTCCACAAGCACCCCCAAGTCCCTCTCCTCAGGGCCACTCTGCAGCCAGTCACTGCCCAGTCTGTATTTGTACTTAGCATTGCCTCGACCCAGATGCAGGACCTCACACTTGGTCTTGTTGAACCCCATGTGCCCACCTCTCCAGCCAGTCCAGGTCCCTCTGGATGGCACCCCTGCCCTCCATCATGTCTGCTGCACCACACAGCTTGGTGTCGTCAGCAAACTTGCTGAGGGTGCACTCAATGCCTTTCTCCATGTCACCAACAAAGATGTTGAACAAGACTGGTCCCAGGACTGATCCCTGAGGGACTCTGCTTGTCACTGGCCTCCACTTGGACATGGATCCATTGACAACCACTCTGTGGGTGCGGCCATCAAGCCAGTTCCTTACCCATGTAGTGGTCCACCCATCAAAGCCATGGTCCACCAGCTTGGAGACCAGAATGTGATGTGGGACAGTGTCAAAGGCTTTGCTCAGGTCCAGGTAAATTACATCAGATACTTGCCCCTCATCCATTAATGTTGTGATCTGTTCATAGAAGGCCACCTGGTCCATAGCCATGAATTGAGCTGCTGGCTACTCCTAAATGTTCATTGCTGATGTAAGAGGGATAGAGGAGAGCACAACTTGAGATGCTGATCCCTTTAGCAGTTGCCCTAAGGTCCTGAAATCCCACTTAATTGATCATGGGCCTCTCATTGTTGCATCATCACTACCCACTTGAAAGACCAGGAGTGGGTAGTAGTCTGTAGGACTCACGAGGTTGGGGATTTTACCTAAAATGTGCTCTACCTGGGCACCAGGGAGGCAGCAGACCTCTCTATGGAATGGGTTAGGTCTGCATATTTGTCCCTCTGTTCCCTTCAGTAGGGAGTCTCCTATAACAATGACCCTATGAGGTTTCTTTTCAGGATTGGTCTTTATGTCTGGCCTGGGGCTACCTGTCTTTGATGCAGTTACTAGTCCTTTTGAGTCCTCATCCTTGCTGCTGACCTGTTCCTCCTGTAGAGCCTCATACCTATTCTGCAAGTGCACTGTGGGTGGTGAACCTCTTCATGTAGCACACTTGCTTCGTTTGTGTTTGTTCCGTCGGGTGGACACCTGTTCCTGCTCCTGTGGGTTACTACGTGGAGGCTGAGAGACTTGCTGTCGGGAGGCTATTGGACCCCCTGAGCCACTAAGAGACAGTCCTAGATCAGGTTTTGTAGATATTACATTATGGAAATAGTCAATTTCCCTTTCACAGTCTCTTATAACCCTCAGCCTTTCCACCTCTTCTTTTAGCTCAGCCACCATGTTCATCAGGTCTCTGATCTGCTCACACCTAACACAGGTGTTGTACCTGCCCTCCTCCATATCGAGTGCCAGGCTCCAGCACTCACTGCAACCACCTCCCTGAACATCTGTGTGCTTGTGTGTGGCCTCTGTTTGGGTACCCACTGGTTTTCTACTGGCCTTTGTGCAAGTGCTCATCATGTCCTGTGGTAACTGCAACTGTCCTCTCCAATTTTTTTTCCCTCCCAGCCTGTAGGGCCCCTCCTGTTCTTGCAGCACTCAGCAGGGTTCTGCTCAGTTGTCCGGCAGTTTCTGCGGCAGCCCCTCCCCCTGCTACGTCACCGCGCTCAGGCAAGTAGGCAACCCCAGCCTTCTGCCCCTCCTCCTCTCCTCAGTCACTCCCCAGCCAGCGGGTAGCTCCCCTCACTGAAAGGAGTCAAAGAAAAGCCAAAAACAAGCTCCCTGAGCTGAGCTGGTCGCCCTGGCTCCTGATCTCGCAGCTGGTGTTAGTAACAAGTATTCTAATAAAATATAACTGATGGAATGCTGTTAATTGATTCTCCTGGTATTCCGGCTGATGCACGTAGAGGAGCATACAGAATATTCTTGTTTGGATTTTGCTTTCTTAATAAATACACATTAGAGCAGTGGTTGTCCAAAAAACCTTGTAACCTGTTCAACTTTACCTTAGAGATCATATAAAAAGACAAGGAAAGTCGCAGATGCTGTCAGTTTTCACTTGACTTTGGTATTGGGTCTTAAGGTTCAAGTAAATAGCAGGTTTTCAATTTTTTCAGCAAATGTCTGTTTATATGGAAATAAAAATTAACATCTATGGTTGCCAGAGTAAACAGCAAAAGCCTTTTGCAAAATGTTTCTGACAACTACTGCAATTAAACAGCGTTAAAGTCAACCCCAAAAATGACCTTGCGTTTTACAAAAGCACTGAGGTTTTCTCGGCAGAGAAGCAAGAGGTGTGCCCCTTAGAGTTCACAGATCGTATATTTCATTAGAAAGAACACTGATGCCAACTTGTTCCCTCTCTATGCTCTTGTGATGCTCTGTATTCTAACCTGTAAAAGACAAAATTATCTCCTTCTTGTAAGTTAATTTCTTAAGTCTAAAGAGTTAAGATAGCCTAGTGGTCCAGAGGCCACAAAGATGATCAGTGCTGGAATACCACTGCTATGATAGGCTGAGAGAGTGGGGATTGTTCAGCTTAGAGAAGGCTCCAGGATGACCTAATAGCAGCCTTCCAGCATCTGAAAGGGGCTACAGGAGAGCTATAGAAGGGCTTTTTACAAGTGCCTGTAGTGACAGACCATGGGCAATGGCCTGAAACAGAAAGAACGGTAGTTTAGACTGGATATTAGGGAAAGGTTCTTCACCATGAGGATGTTGCAGCATTGCAACAGGTTGTCCGAGCAGACTGCAGATCCCCAATCCCTGGAAGTGTTCAAGCCCAGGTTGGATGGGAATCTGAGCAACCTTGTCTGGTGGGAGAGAGGTGTTCCTGTCCACAGCAGAGGCTTGGAACTAGATGACCTTCAAGGTCCCTTCTGGCCGTTCTATGATTCTATGCTTGTAATGCTGCTGGTTCAAGTTCATGTTAAGAAGGATGTTACTCATAGCTGAAGGAAATACTAACAGTATACTCAATGCAAGTAAGACTTCAGTCAATTTTTCAAATTCCAGTGTTTCTAGGCTTGCTCAGTAAGCCTAGGTTTAAGTTTTACTGCTGCAATTACAGCTGAGTACAGGAGACCAAAAGGGGCACGTGATCTCTCCTGTTCCACCTTTTAATTAGCTTTTAACTAGTTAACAGTGCGATGTTTAAGTTTACTTACCCAACGAACAATAACAATGCACCAATTTCATTAAATATGTAGACTCAAGAGAAGCTTGTAGAACTTCATTTAGAATGAAGTATTTAGAACACTTTCAACCATCACATTTGAAGTGCTTTTGGCTAGTAAAATATTACTTGTACTAATTTTGCTGTACATTTGCAAGAATATATGGGGGTTTTATTTGCAGAATTGCTTTAAACACTAGGAATGCCACACTGAATGCCACGGGCAACAAAAAGGACTTTAGCAAAGAAGTACTAATAATAACGCCACTTCTACTTTAATTGCGTTTCCTTTTTGGAAGAGAAAAAATCCCAACAACCCTCCCTCATCATCCTTGAGTGCCCTTTAAACCAGGACACCCCTGACACTTTGTTCCCAATTAACAGGAAAAACCTTCTTTGATCCTTTGACTTTTTTGTGAGATGAATTTATATTTTCTAGACTAACATGCATGACAACATAATTCTCAACACTCATTAATATTCGACTTCTTTCCTTTAATGAGGGAAACGGAGAGGAATGGAATGTCATCCGCTTATCTAAAGCAGCGACTTCACTAATATTCACAGACAAAAGCCCCCTACATTTAAAAAACACCGAGGCTGTGACAAATTTGGCCAAAATCAGGTCATCTAAAGTTAAACCTGACAGCCAAAGATGAATTAGATGTTTCTGCTTGGCTTTCCACCATAAGAAGTTGGAAAACCTGTGTTTAAACTCATTGATTTCCTTTCATACCCTTTCTGAAGTAGGATTTGTGGAAAGGCTGGTGGGTTTATTCCTATGAACTAAAACACCTCTGGTATCTGCTGATTCCAGTTGTGTTTCCCAGATAGTGACCAGAACTTAGAAGGATCCTTAGAGGTTAAGAATGGGCATGACGCCACTGGCCTTATTCCGTTCTTTATCCCCGTACCTTATTGCTGCTTTTGACCCTATTTGTCTCTATGGTAGCACCTAAGAAAAAATCACATTCTGGTTTTGTCCCCGTTGGACTGGATGATCAGGTAGTGAGGTGGATCGTGAACTGGCTGTAGGATAGAAGTCAGAGAGTAGTGGTCAATGGGACAGAGTCTGGTTAGAGGCCTGTATCTAGTGGAGTCCATCAAGGGTAGGTACTGGGACAAGTCTTATTCAATCTATTCATTGATGACTTGGATGAGGAATTAGAGTGCACTGTCAGCAAGTTTGCTGATGACACAAAGCTGGGGGGTGTGGCTGACACCCCAGCGGACTGTGCTGCCATTCAGCAAGACCTGGACAGGCTGGAGAGCTGGGCAGGGAGAAATTTAATAAAGTATAACAAGGGTAAGTGTAGAGTCTTGCATCTGGGCAGGAACAACCCCAGGTACCAGCAGAGATTGCGGACTGACCTGTTGGAGGGTAGTGTAGGAGAAAGGGACCTGGGGGTCCTGCTGGAGAACAGAATGACCATGAGCCATTAGTGTGCCCTTGTGGCCAAGAGGACCAACAGCATCTTGAGGTGGATTAAGAGAGGTTCTTCTCCCCCTTCTACTCTGCCCTGGTGAGACCACATCTGGAGTATTGTGTCCAGTTGTGGGCCCCTCAGTTCAAGAAGGAAACAGCTGCTGGAGGGAGTCCAGCGTAGGGCAATGAAAATGATGAAGGAAGTGGAGCACCTCCCTTATGAGGAGAGGCTGAGGGAGCTGGGTCTCTTGAGCTTGGAAAAAGGGAGACTGAGGATTGACTTCATGTATGTCTCTAAATATCTGAAGGGTGGGTGTGAGGAGGATGGAGCCAGGCTCTTCTCGATGTCATCTGGTGATAGAAAAACCGGCAATGAGTGCGAGCTGGAACATAGGAGGTTCCACATAAATAATAGCAGGAACTTCTTCCCAGTGAGGGTGATGGAGCACTGTCGAGATCCCTTCCAGTCCCTAATGATTCTATGATTTTATATGTAGTGTCATACAAATAGTAGGTGTTAATATCTCAATTCAAACATGCCATAAAATAATATGAACATAATTAAAATATATAATTATAATACATAGTATATAGAACATATA
>VXBP01001627.1:49624-67509 GCA_013400115.1 Rhinopomastus cyanomelas
TAATTATATAATAATATATAATTTAATATTGTAATTAAATAGTTTGAATATATGTTAATATAGAATATATTAGTATGGCATATATTATATATTAATATCTATCTTTAAATTATATGTATACTGTATTATATTTCTATATCATATATACATATGTAAAATGTGTATTGACTCTGTAATACCATAAAAGTTTGTGTAATTTTGCCTCTAGTTTAAATGCCAGGTAAGTGTTTGTTGTCATAATTAATGCACAATTCCCTTTCCAATATTGAGATTAAATGGAAACAGAGTGAACTCCTTCCCCATTCTTGTTACTCACTGTTAGTAAGAGATTTTATAGTACAAGAATATTAACTTTATGGGGTATGAGTTCTTGAAAGTCCAACTCCAAAAGCTGGGTAGCTAAAAATATCCTGTAGTTATTCCCTAAAATATCTGCTCTCAGTCTATTTCAGTCCCTGTACTAGCACCTCAGTAATATTTTAATACGAGCTCAAATAGCTCATGTTACTTTAGCACTTTGAGAATGACTTTCTCTTTTTCGATGGTAACCTGGCTGTGTAATTTTTTTCCAGGGCTGTGAGAACTCTTTGCCATGAAGTATTATGGATCTTTATAAAGAAAGAGAGGTCTGTCCAGGGCTCAGTACATGATGGTCAGTGCCATTATCAGTCAAATGGAAATGCTGCACAAAAACGTCAGGAAGATTCTCCATTAACAGCAGGCTTGAGGACTTAAAAACAGAGACAGCGCCATTAGGACACAGAGTTGAAAGGGAGACACAGAGCTTGCAGGCAGCTCATGATAAAATAAATTTTGTTGATATGTAGTTGAAGTTAAAAAAAAACAAAACAAAATGTTAAGTTGCTACAATCTACCTGAGATATCGTTAGTATGTTGAATATAGATTGCTTAAGAAAACTATTCTGTATTGGAATGGCTTATAAAAAAGAATTGGTTTTTTACCTTTGTGAAATAAAATTTTTCAGAGTAATTTTGGTCTAGAAAGGGCTTTGCAGAAGTTCTTATGATATTGGCTACTCTTCAGCTTGTGATAATTATATTAGCTACTGATACCAGGAAAATCCGAAGGTGTCTAGAAAAAATGCTGATTAGGAAGCGCTAGTTGAATCATGATTTTCTAAATACTTAAAAATGTACAGAACTCATTCATTGCTTTTCTATGGTCTTCTGTACAGAGCTGGCATTTTAGTGTCAGACTCTTACAACCTGCTGTGACTGAATCTTGCCTCTTACAAAATGGTTGAATTCCACAGAAACCTGTTAGAGACTGAATCATATATTGAAGAACTGTCTCTGAGATATCACAGTAATGATAAGGTTGGAAAAGACCTTAAAGATCATCCAGTCCAACCTAAATCCAAAGAAACCCAGTAATCCTAACACTTAACATCTAGATCATGCCACTCAGCACCTCATCCAGCCTAGCCTTGAACACCTCCAGGGATGGTGACTCAACCACCTCTGTGGGCAGCCCATTCCAAAACCAGATCACTCTTTCAGTGAAAAATATTCTGTGTTCTGATAAATAGAGAAACGAGGCTGGGTAGGATGGCAGCAGAGGCTGAAGGCATTTGCTGCAGACACAGTTAAACAGGCTGCAGACAGGGTTTTGCTGTGTTTGATGACATCCTGCTGCCAGGTGAAGGGACTGGAGGGAAAGTCTGATGAGGAGAGGCTGAAGGAGCTGGAGGTGTTCAGCCTGCAGAAGAGGAGATTAAGGGTGAATCCTCCTTCTGTACAACTACCTGAAGGGAGGTTGTAGTCAGGTAGGGTCCTTCTCCCAGGCAACTAGAAACAGGATGAGAAGGCAGAGCCTGAAGCTTCCAGAGGAGGGAGCCCTTCCTCCCAGAAAGGGGGATCAGACCCTGGAATGGACTGCCCACGGCAGTGGTGGAGTCTCCATCCCTGGAGGTGTTGAAAGGCAGCTTGGCTGTGTCCCTTAGTGCCCTTCTCTGGCTGATGTTAGGCCATGATTGAGCTGGATGAGCTCAGAAGGCTTTTGCAGCCTCAATCATTCTGAGATTCTGTGATTCTGTGACATTAGTGATTCTGCAGTCAGCTTTGTGTTACATATGAGATGCTGGAGTAGGTGTGTGGTGACAAACCACCACAAGAGAGAGCTTGGAGGTGTAGATGAAGTGCAAGGAATGGAGGAGAAGATTTCCCTCTATCAATTATATGATGGTCTGTGTCTATCCATAGAGACCCATTTCTCTAAACCAATAACTAAATAGTAAGACAGTAAATTGTATCTTAGTTGTACATCTCATACTTGTGTGCAGGTTTTGGTCAAGATTACAATCCTAATGCTCAATAACTCTTACACTAAAGTTTTTCCTTATGTTGAGGTGGAACTTCCTGTGCTCCAACTTAGATTTATGCCAAAACATTCCTGAACATTGCAGTTACTGTGCTTTGGTGTCAAAACTGTAGATAGGAGGAAGGAAGAGCGCGTGACAACGGGTATATTGGAACTGGTGATACTAGAACCATCAAATGTTCTAAGACTAAGAGGGGGGTAATGGATGGGGTCCAATTTTTCAGTTCCTGAACAACTATCCTTGTTAGCTGGGTTAGTGGTTGGGAGTTGCAGGGCGGGCTGTTGGACTGGATGAGCTTGAAGGTCTTTTCCAACCTTGATGATTCTGTGACTATACTGCTGTCCTATGGATGAAGCACACAGTGTTGGGGTAGCTTTATGGGTATTGAGGGTTGTGGCATTCTGCTTTTTTATAGTTGGTTGCATTTCAATTCTAATTTAGAGTCTTTTTTTAAGATCTCTATCAAATGATCTCATACAATCTTGTCCGGAAGGCATATGGTAGAGGACCAGGGAGGTTGTGGAGTCTCCTTCACTTGGAGATGTTTAAAACCTGCCTGGATGTATTCCTGTGTGACTTGGTCTAGGTGATCCTGCTGTGGTGGGGGGATGGGACTAGATGATCTTTTGAGGTCTTTTCCAATCCCTAATGATTCTATGATTCTATGATCCTAATGATAGGATCATAGACTGTGTTTGGTTGGAAGGGCCCTCCAAAGGTCATCTAGTCCAACCCCCCTACAACAAGCAGGGACATATTCTAACCAGACCAGATTGCCCAGAGCCCCATCCAGCCTGACCTTGAATATCTCCAGGGATGGGGCCTCTACCACCTATCTAGGCAACTTATTCCAGTAAGCCCCAAATACTCTTCTATGATCAGTGTGCAGCCAATTTGGCATGACTCATGGGTCAAGCAAAGATGAAACTATGCAAATACATTGCTGCTTCAGTCTGTTCATCCTTTTCAGCTCAGAGCTGCAGTGCTACGTGCTCCATGCGGATGAGAAATTTAGGTGGCAGAGCAATACAGATAACAAATAGATTTTAAAAAGGCAGTTACCAAAGTGATGTGAATGCTGGAACATCCACTCAGTCAAGGCAAAGGAATACAGATCAGAACTTGTAGATAACAAAAAGGAATATACTGGCTAGAGTAATGGCAAGATGTTCACTGCTCAATATTCATTGCTGCTATATCAAGCTAAAAAACTTATTTATATTTATAGATGGGAGCAGATTCCAGATGACATAGGAAACATCTAAAAGTCAATTGTAGTGAGAAGTCTATATTCTCAGCTCTGAAGGCATGTTTTCTTGAAAAGCAGACGCAGCACAGGCTGCAGCACTGGAGTTTTCTCAATGTTAAGACCATGCCACAGCCTTCAAGTGTCATTATTTAAAATACATTATAAAGTTTTACTCTGCCCCTTTTAATGTCCTGGCCTCTTTCTCAAAGTTGCTAATGAAGTCTTCACTTCTTAGCAGTTGCTATGCTGTTAGTGGTGGGGATACCTACATCACCAAGCATTACCCTGATAAAATTGGCTGTGGTCAGCAGCTAGAATTGTTTCTCCTGCCTGTTGCTGAAGATTGTTGATAAGAATTCCCAATGATGTCATTTATTGCTCAGTTATGCTTCTACTATGCAAGAGGAAAGGAATAACCCTGACTGATTCTATGACTTGGTCTAGGTGATCCTGCTGTGGTGGGGGGATTGGACTGGATGGTCTTTCGAGGTCCCTGCCAATCCCTGATGATTCTGTGATTCTGGGAATGTAGATACAGCCCATCTGAACCCTGAGCAGCAGGTTTTACGTTATCAGCGCTGGTGCCATGCTGTGACAAGAGGTAGCAGGAAGGCAGGTTGCTTATGTCAACTGCATGGCTTCAGTTGTGCTTATGCCTGATGTTGGCATGATGCTGCCTCTCTGTATCTGAAATGTCCTCTGGATAAAAATTTCCATCACAGCTGCCTCAACCAATTGACAGAACATTCTGTTTGAGGGGGCAGATGCGCGGCTCCCAGAGCAGAGATGGATGGCTTCTATCAGTACTGGAAGAAAATGAGCCTGTCTGTCAACCATAAACTGAAAGATGTTCTCATGACAAGAGATGAGGAACAATGCCCAGTAGTTCTTAGGAAGGAGTGGCTTCTTTTTTGTACTGATTTCCTATTCTCATGCAATCTAAATACCTAAAGCCATGGTATCAAGGGTTCCAGTCCACATGGAAATGAATTAGAACAGCTCGTGGATATTGTCTATCAGAAAACTAGAGCAGGAAATCTTGTAACAAGGAGATCAATTTCTGTAGAAATATCAAGAATAAAATAGTATTTATTTTCAGGATAGCTGCTAGCAGAAACCATTCCTTGTCCCTATGCCTTTTCTTTTGTATAACATACCAGATAAGAGAAAGCCTTTGAAAAATATGGAACAGATATGACTCAGAGTAGCAAAGAACTTGACAGAGCTATTGTAGATCTGCAGTGGCAGTAGAATTGCAAACAGCATGAACAACACATAGGTTAAAAGTAGCAGTTCTAGAGCTACTTCAAACAAGCATTAATTTCTGAGACAAATGCGAAGTGCAAGACAGACCTTTGTTAAAAGCTCAGAGGAAGCTGTGATGCATGCAGAGATGTCACTTGAACAGTAGCTGTTGTTTTTGTAAGCTCTGCCCTTCACTATGCTCCATTTCTCAATCAAGAGGCACATCCAGGTCATTCCAGAAGTGACGGTCACTTACCCAGAGACACGGCTCTCTGCTCATATTCCAGTAACAAAAAGAATCTTCTTGCCAGGTATCTCCCACTTAGGCCAACAGAAACTGAAAAGATTGAACTGATTTTTATTTTGGATTTGAGTAATAGAAATACAGAATCATCATGGCTGGAAAGGACCTCTAGGATCATCAAGTTCAACCTTCATCCCACCACCTCCTTACCTCTAGACCACAGCCTCAAGTGCTCCAGCTACTCATTTCATAGACACCTCCAGGGATGGGAACTCCACTACCTCTCTGGGCAAGCCTGTTCCAGTGCCCAACCACTCAGTCAGGAAAGAACTTCTTTCTGACATCCAATCTACACCTCCCCTGATGCAACTTGAGGCCATTTCCTCTTGTGCTATCATTAGTAGTTTGGGAGAAGAGACCAGCACTAGCCTTGTTACAACCTCTTTTTAGGTAGCTGTAGAGAGCAATAAGGCCTCCTCTCAGCCTCTACTTCTTTACACTAAACAGAAACATAGAATCACAGAATCATAGAAGCATTAGAGATTGGAAGGGACCTTGAAAGAGCAACTAGTCCAATCTCCCTGACACAGCAGGATCACCTAGACCAAGTCACATCCAGGTGGGTCTTAAATATCTTCAGTGAAGGAGACTCCACAACCTCCATGGACAGCCCCTTCCAGTGCTCCCTCACCCTCACTGGGAAGAAGTTCCTTCTCATATTTGTGTGGAACCTCCTATGTTCCAGCTTACAACCATTGCCCGTTGTTCTACCACCAGATGACATTGAGAAGAGCCTGGCTCCATCCTCCCGACACCCACCCTTCACATATTTAGAGACATTAGTGAGATCACTCCTCAGTCTCCTCTTCTCCAAGTTCAAGAGACCCAGCTCCCTCAGCCTTTCCTCATAAGGGAGGTGGTCCACTTCCTTCATCATCCTTGTTGCCCTACACTGGACTCCCTCCAGCAGCTCTGTTTCCTTCTTGAACTGAGGGGCCCACAACTGGACACAATACTCCAGGTGTGGTCTCACCAGGGCAGAGTAGAGGGGGGAGAAGAACCTCTCTTAATCCACCTCAAGATGCTGTTGGTCCTCTTGGCCACAAGGGCACACTGCTGGCTCATGGTCATCCTGCTCTTCACCAGGACCCCCAGGTCCCTTTCTCCTACACTGCTCTCCAACAGCTCAGTCCCCATCCTGTACTGGTACCTGGGGTTGTTCTTGCTCAGATGTAAGACTCTACACTTACCCTTGTTATACTTCATTAAATTCTTCTCAGCCCAGCTCTCCAGCCTGTCCAGATCTCGCTGAATGGCAGCACAGTCTGCTGGGGTGTCAGCAGCACTCCCCAGCTTTGTGTCATCAGCAAACTTGCTGACAAGTCACCCTAATCCCTCATCCAAGTCATCAATGAATAGATTGCACAGGACCGGTCCCTCAGCAGCTGTCATAGGGCATGTTTTCCAGATCTCTCCCCAGCCTTGTTGCCCTTCTCTGGACCCGCTCCAATACCTCAATGTCCTTCTGATACTGTGGTGCCCAACATTGGGCTCAATACTCAAGGTGCGGACAAAAAAATTGTTGGTTCTTGATTAGTTCCTTAATTTACAGTTAATTCATAGTTGATTAGTTATACAAAGGCCATAATTCAATAGTATTTGCAGGACTCAATATATTCATAATTATACAAAGGCCAGAATTCTAGGCAAAATACAGGAACTCAGAGGATGAGGATCTGAGACAGAAGGATATTTTTGTAATTTCACATCTCAGGCTTCATTTGCACATCTGCTGTCTCCTGCTGAAGTGAAACCTCAGAACCTCTCACATTAGCAACAGAGAAGTCCTGCATCAGTGGGATTCACATAACAGATGCCCTTCTTGCTAGTGTTCCTTAAGGGTAGATTAAATTTTTAAAGAGTGGAATTTTAAACAAAAAATTAGTTCACGTTCTTACCTTGTCTTGACTGTAGTGTTTTCAGCAGTCTGATCCTTGGAGCTCAAATTTCATTTTGGCCCTGATAAGCAGACTTTTTTTAATTGGAATGTAGTCTGGAGTCATTGTGGCAAAAGTATAAGATTTAACTAACCCTAACCAACCCTATAAGATTATTTAGGGAACTATTTTTCAGCATGGCTTGCTTTATCCGATTCACAAATTAAAGCTACTCCGCATAAAGTACAATAGTAGTACCAGATAATTCCCATAAAATCCTTTACATAAAGGTTTAGAATTTAAGGAAGGTTTAAAGATAGCCAGTAAAAAGAAAAAGGACGATACTTTGGGACACAAAAATACTATAGAAGAAATAAATGTAGGGTTGCTGACACCTGCATTAACACCCTTTTCCCTTGAAAACACTACTTGTCTAACAATAAGGAAACAATGATCTTAACTTCTCCTTTTAATTCTTTATTCTTCTTAATTCATTCCCTTTAAGTCTTTATTCTTAATGTGATGCAGAGCTGTCCCATTTGTTAGGCTGGTGGAGGCTTGTTGAAAAGTGTGCCTGTAAGGGCTCTTCCATCACAGATCTTGACTAGGGACAGCTGTCTTTAACCTGAATACCTGCCTACCCCTGTACAGATCCCATTTGAAATACACTTATTACAACCGTGTTTTCTGTTAGTCATGCTTTATTCCTTGTGTGTTCCAGTGTTCACACTGGATGGCCTATTTCCTGAAGTCTTTTTACACGATCATCACATCTTACGATGTGGTGCTCCTATTTTTATATTTCGTTTCTGGGAATGTGGAGATGTGGAGGTAAAAGAGGACAAAGAACATTTTGCTTGAACTTCATCTTCTCTATTATCCTGCTCATTAAAATTTTCTGCATCTTTTCCACAACATTCTTTCATGAAAAATAGATAGGTATCACTGGCTGGTTTTAAAGCTAGGTCTGACATGTTACAGATTTGAAATGCAAATCCACGGCTTCTGTTTGCATTTTAAAATGTTATGGGTAGTGTTAAAATACATGAAATGTTTTGTGATCTTTTTTCCTTTGGTCCTTTTTGCAACTTCATCAACAGGTTTTCATTACAAATGACCAGAGAGTTGGAACTGCTCTGCTATGAGGACAGGCTGAGGGAGTTGGGGTTGTCCATCCTGGAGAAGAGGAGGCTCCGAAGTGAACTTATTGTGAACTTTCGATGCCTAATGAGACCCTGTAAGAAAGATGTTGGCTCAGTTGGTAGAGCATGGGACTCTGAATTCCTGGGGTCATGGGTTTGAGCCCAGTGTAGGACATCTTGAAACAGTATTGTGGGCTGACCCTGCTCCAGCAGTGGACTTTGGACTTAGACGATCTTTCAAGGTCACTTCCAACCTGTAACATTCTATGATTCTGTGATGGTGACAGACTTTTATCAAGGCTTGTTGTGATGGGATGAGGGGTGATGATTTAAAATAGAGAATAAGGGATTCAGACTAGAGATAAGCAAGAAATTTTTTGCAGTGAAGGTGATGAGACACTGGCCCATGTTGCCCAGAAAGGTAGTAAAAGCCCCATCACTGGAAACATTCTAGGTCGGGTTGGACAGGGCTCTGCATAATTTTTTCGTATTTGTGGAATACTTCCTTCTTTGTTATCCTTTTGGTGTGGAAAATAATCCTTTCTAGATGATCCATCCTAGAGTGCTGAGAGAGCTGGCAGATGAACTGGCCNGTGATACTGTGAAACTGAGGGGTGACCTCATTAATGTCTCTAAATATGTGAAGGATGGGTGTCGGGAGGATGAAGCCAGGCTCTTCTCAATGTCATCTACTGATAGAACAACGGGCAATGGTTGTAAGCTGGAACATAGGAGGTTCCACACAAATATGAGAAGGAACTCCTTCCCAGTGAGGGTGATGGAGCACTGGAACAGGCTGCCCAGGGAGACTGTGGAGTCTCCTTCTCTGGAGATGTTTAAGACCCACCTGGATGTGTTCCTGTGTGACTTGGTCTAGGTGATCCTGCTGTGTCAGGGGGATTGGACTAGATGATCTTTCGAGGTCCCTTCCAATCCTTAATGCTTCTATGCTTCTGTGATTCTATGAATCAAGTGATTGCATTGGCTTCCCAGCATCTGTCTGTTACATTTCTTCTGGTGTTTCATGAAAGAGAAATAATCTCTGCTGTAGTAATATAATCAGTGATCTTGCTTCCTTTAAAGGAATTACGGTTTTTTTTAAAAAAACCCAACTCCAAAAAGAAAGAAAGGGCAAATGAAAAGGGAAAAAGTAAATAAAATTACGCCTAGCAGAAAGAGAAAGCTCCTGATGAAAAGAAAACAAACTCCTGATTCCTGACAAGCAGCTGAATAGGAAAACACACCAGAATAAAATGAATCGGAATACCCTAGGCAAAACAGCAACACGTCCATCTGAACGCATGTGCTCCTTGAAGAAGAAAACCTGCCTGAAATCGAGCAGCGAGAAAAAGAGCCATAAGAATCAAAGCACATATTAAATATCTCAAAACCAACTTGGAGGGCAGAGATCCTAATTCACAAGCAAGCCCATTTGTTGCTCATCAAAGTGCTGAGCAAATACGGCACCTTTTTTAGCAGAAACATGAACGCTTCAGGATGTACAGACAGAAAAATAAATATGTGCCTGTTCCCCATCAGATTTCCACTTGACTTCTAAAGAGAAAAGGTTGACTGGAAAACTGCCTGGATGCAGCAATGAGCATTTTCCCCTCTCTAGAATTAGCACACAGTAAAATACAGTCAGAGGAGACATGCAGTCATAGATCTGATTCCAGTTGCCTTCTACTTTCACTGGAATCATGTGAAGATATGAGCCCCTCTGTTCCAGGAGGACACAGAACTGCTGGAGAGAGTCCAGCACAGAGCCGCAAAGATGATGAAGGGAGTGGAACATCTCCCTGATGAGGAAAGGCTGAGGGAGCTGGGTCTCTTGAGCTTGGAAAAAAAGGAGACTGAGGGGTGACCCAATTAATGTTTTTAAATATAGAAAGGACAGGTGTCCAGAGGATGGAGCCAGGCTTTGCTCAGTAACATGATAGAACAAGGGGCAATGGGTGTAAGCTGCAACATGGGAGGTTCCACATAAATATGAGAGGGAACTTCTTCACAGTGAGGGTGACAGAGCACTGGCACAGGCTGCCCAGTTTTCCTTCTCAGGAGACGTATAAAACCTGCCTGGACATGTTCCTGGGTGACTCGGTCTAGATGATCCTGCTGTTGCAGGGGGATTGGACTGGATGATCTTTTGAGATCTTTTCCAATCCCTGACATTCTGTGATTCTGTGAAGATACGAAGCTAATGGTGTTGGGGGATCTGTTTTAGGGGTGACCTTGTGGGTAGGGTTGATAGTTGGACATGATGATGCCAAGAGTCTTTTCCAATCTGAATGATTCTATGATTCTATAATGTAGGTCTCCAGAACCTTGAAGACAATGCACTAAGTTATTAAGATGGTTTTAAAAGATCTGGTTTTCACTGCCATGTCACTTCTAATATAATTACTTCCTGGCTCAGCCTCTGTTGCTAATTCTAGAAGAATGTTGTCAAATTACAAAGTACATATTGTTGTAACTTATAACCTGTTGTTATCATATGCTAATACCGTGTTAATGAAGTGTTAAATATCCAGAGCTGCCAGCTCCTTCTTCCCAGGGAATATGAGCTCCATGAAATGGATGTGATACATGACTAAACTGAAAAAACCTCTACTAACCTACGCTTGAGTGCATTTTTTAATATAAATTAAAGATCTCTTTCTAAATTAAGATATCTAAATAATCTAAAAGGCCAGATTCTGGGCTTATGTAAGATCTTGTCTTCTGCCTGTCTGCATTCATTCCTATACACTGTGAATCCTCTTTCTTTAGGGTGCAATCTTCCAAAGTGCCGCATGCTCCATCAGAAGAGCTGTACACTCTGGCTTTGTGTCTAGATAATAATAGTGTTCAACACTTTGTAAGCTCATGTCTTGAGTAATCAAACTTCCTGCTATCAGTAGCCTTATTCAATATTTCAAATTGCAGCCTAGACCTGTACTCATTTTTCATGTGAAGAAAGGAATCTGATGAAAGTCTACAGGGCAGTGATGTGCCTCAGAAATCGTTGCACTGAAATGAATTACTTTTTTGACTGAGTAACTTCAGAAGGCGTCCACATCAATATGGGTTATAACACGTGGGAAGAAACTTGACAAGAATTCTTTGGAAAATAGAGGCAGCACTTCTTCACTGCTTCGGCAACACCGAAACATACGTTCTTTTGTTTAGAGATGAGTGGAGGAGTTGGTGGGTTCTTTGCCATCCAGCCTTTTGCATAGAATCAGTCTTACCAAAAGCCACAGAAATGCAAAGGTATTAAATGTCAAAGGAAAGGACATTGTTGAGTTTGGGCTGTACTGTTCATAGAATCATAAGAATCATAGAATCATTAGGGATTGGGAGGGACCTCAAAATACCACCTAGTCCAATTTCCTCTGACACAGCAGGATCACCTAGACCAAATCATAGAATCATAGAATCATAGAATCATTACGATTGGAAGGGACCTCCAGGTGAGTCTTAAACATCTCCAGTGAAGGAGACTCCACAACCTCCCTGGGCAGCCTGTTCCAGTGCTCCGTCACCCTCACTGGGAAGAAGTTCCACCTCACATTTATATGGAACCTCCTATGTTCCAGCTTACAACCATTGTCTGTTGTTCTATCACCAGATGACATTGAGAAGAGCCTGGCTCCATCCTCCTGACACCCACCCTTCACATATTTATAGACATTAATGAGGTCACCCCTCAGTCCCCTCTTCTCCAAGTTAAAGAGACCCAGCTCCCCCAGTGTCTCCTCATACGGGAAGTCCTCCACTTCCTCATCCTTGTTGCCCTACGCTCGACTCCCTCCAGCAGCTCCACATCCCTCTTGAACTGAGGGGCCCACAACTGGATGCAATACTCCAGATGTGGTCTCACCAGGGCAGAGTAGTGGGGAAGAAGAACCTCTCTTGATCTGCTAACCACCCCTCTTCTAATCTACCCCAGGATGCTCTTGGCCCTCTTGGCCACAAGAGCACACTGCTGGCTCATGGTCATCCTGCTGTCCACCAGGACCCCCAGGTCCCTTTCTCCTAAAGAAAAAGAGGAGGATATTAGGACAAGCTCTTCACATTCCACTTGTAGTTGGTGTCCTTTCTGGGAGACTGCTTAACTTAGCCCAGTTTAACAACCTGTTTCTTGCCTCTGCTTTTGAAAACACGTTGACACATGCCCTTCTTATTTTGGGAAGCAGCCGCACAAGTCCAATAGACTGGGTCCAAGTGTGGGAAACAGCAGTGTCATAAAGCTCCATTTCAATAACAAGCTTCAGCAGCTCAGAAAATGCATACTCTTCATTCCTCCTACGACAGAAAGAGGTATCATTTAGCCTCTAACAAGGAAAGAGGTAATGAGTTGAAGATTTAGTGCTTGTGTTAATAGGAGACTTGTGTGAGATTATCAGCCAGGGCAAAGTTTGGTTTGGTTGGTTTTGGTTATTTTTTTTGAGTTACACTTGGAAGTAAAAATTGGAATTTGTTGAAAATTGCTGCTAATTGCTTTTAAAACAGAAGAGTGTGTTGGTGCAGAAAGAATCTGTCCAGTAAAAACTACAGAGATCTCTTCATACAGCTAACTATTAATAGTGCTATTTTAGCATCTCACAGATTTTCCAGATCACCTTTTGCTCTTCCATACAATAACAGCAGATCCTTTTCTCACTCTGGCAATGTGCATTTCATCAACAGAGACCAATAGGTGCTTTGGTCAGGTCAGGTTATTTTAACAGACAAAAACATGAGGTTTGGAGTATGAACCAGTTGCCAAACTGGGAGTAGATTCTAGTTCACAGAGAACCAGACTGGTCCTTTTTTCCTAGGTTTCTATTTCCACTGTGTCAGGACTGATTGCAGCACAATTCATTGCTCATTTGGACCCTGCATCTTCCATCCCCATCAGTTCTGTTCCTCTTGCGTTTTGTCTCCAGCAAGGACAGAGGGAATGTGTCACATGACAAATGGCTGAGGGATCTGGGGCTGTTTAGTCTGGAGAAGAACAGACTGAGGGAAGACCTTATTGCTCTCTACAACTACTTGCAAGGAGGGTGTAGAAAGGCAGGTGTTGGTCTGTTGTCCCTAGTGGCAGAAGACTAGGGGAAATGGCCTGGAGGTTCAGGCTGATGGCAAGAGGAATTTTTTTCCTCAAAGAGTTGTCAGGCTTTGAAACAACCTACCCAGGGAGGAGGTTGAGTACTCATCCCTGAAGGTGTTTAACAGAAAGGGAGATGTTACGCTGGGGGACAGGGTTTAGTGGTGCTGCTTAGGACTAGGAAATCGTTGGACTTGATGATCTTGAAGATCTCTTCCAGCCAAAACTGTTCTGTGATTCTGTGATTCTGATAGGATTCAGGGAGAACACCAACAATGAGGCTGGTCCCATAAAGGTTAAAAGCCACAGCCTTTGATAAGTTGCCAAGAGCCTTGACTAGTTGTCACTTTTGCTAGTTTTGAGAATAAATAAATGCCTGCAATTCCTTGTTCTCCATGATCACTGCTCATTTTATGGAACAGAAGCCCTTTGAGCATCTTACAGGTTGTCTAGCCAAACGATAACTATCTCTGGTGAGGTCTTCAGAAGACTGCACTGCCTATGATGGCAGCTTATGCACAGTTAGCAAATAATTGAGAATTATGGCAGTTGCATTAAAGCAAGAGCTGTGCAAGAGGGAAAAAAATTAACCTTTTAAATTCCCCAAAATCTACAGCTCTACAAAATGTGCTCAGATCCATACTGCTTAGTATGTTTGGTGAAGCACTGTCTCAAGGAGCACTACTGCACTTTTCAATTTATCTTTCCACTGACTCTATATCTTCTTGTTATTTCTAGTCATGATTCACCTTATTTCTCTATTTTTCTGCAAAGATTGACATATCTGATTTACTCTAACATCAGAAATTTTTCCTATCCTTTCCCACACACAGTTA
Organism: Rhinopomastus cyanomelas; assembly: GCA_013400115.1. Taxonomy (NCBI): domain Eukaryota; kingdom Metazoa; phylum Chordata; class Aves; order Bucerotiformes; family Rhinopomastidae; genus Rhinopomastus; species Rhinopomastus cyanomelas. Next base: position 63,691 of record VXBP01001627.1, read on the forward strand.
TTGGTCATTTTAAAATAATACTTTTACAAGTTAGTAAAATCATTGTTACTATGTAGGCTTCAGGTCCCATCTTCCCAAATTCTATAGCTGAAAGCTATTGAAGCTGTAAATTACATTTTTAGACAAGGTTCTCCTCCCCCTCTACTCTGCCCTGGTGAAACCACTCTGGAATATTGCGTCCAGTTCAAGGACGCAGAACTGGTGGAGAGAGTCCAGTGCAACAAATGAGGGTGACCTCATTAATGTTTATTAGTACGTGAAGGGTGGGTGTCAGGAGGATGGAGCCAGGCTTTTCTCAGTGATAGTGATAGGACGAGGGGCAATGGTTGTAAGCTGGAACATAGGAGGTTCCATATAAATGTGAGATGGAACTTCTTCACAGTGAGGGTGACAGAGCACTGGAACAGGCTGCCCAGAGAGACTGTGGAATCTCCTTCTCTGGAGATGTTTAAAATCCTCCTGGACGTGCTCCTGTGCGACTTGGTGTAGGTGATCCTGCTGTGTCAGAGGGATTGGACTAGATGATCTTTCGAGGTCCCTTCCAATCCCTAATGTTCCCTGATTCTGTGAAGACGTGTAGAAATTTGGAAGAAATTCTTTCCCGTGAGGGTGGTGAGATGCTGGAACAGGTTGCTCAAGGAAGTGGTGGCTGCATCATTGCTGGAAGTGTTCAAGGCCAGGTTGAACAGGGCACTGAGTAACCTGATCTAGTGAAGGTGTCCCTGCATATAAAGGGGGAACGAAACCATATGGTTTGTATGGTCCCTTCCAACCCTGGCCATTCTGTGACTCCGTATTATATACATATCTATGCCACATGTGTATTTATCAGTTGAAACAACTCGGTTGCAAATCATTCACTGATTTATAAACAAACTTTTCACCCAGCCATTAGTTTATACCAAATATTACACTGGATCATTTCAAAGTGATTCTGTTCCCATCCAATATCTAAACAACTAAAAGAGGCTTTAGGAGCATGAGGGATGTAACTGGTGTTTTAGTTCTCATTCACATGAGGGATTGTATTTCTTACCTGCTGCCGTAGAGTGAAAATTAAAATTAAAGATTTTACAGTTAAGATGAATGATATAAACATTAAAATTTACCTCAGCTTTATCGAATCTCTAAGTTTAACACACTGTCCCACATCTCCCCACATTATTCAGGCCATTTTACATACTTAATACATTCTCCCAAAGGCTATTGCAGATTTACATTATATTCTGCTTTCTTGAAGTACTTGCTTGTCTACAAATTACTCCTAATAAAAATTATATATCAAACAAAGGAGATGCATGTCAGAAACTTATAAATAATAAATTAAATGCTAGTATACTCATAAATACTACCCAAAAACCAAAAAAGACCAATAGGTTTTTCCAAAGGTATTTCCCTTATAACTTCTTACTTAAATCGTCAGGGCACAGTGGTGTTTAGGAGTCTGAATTATATATATCTGCATTTATAATTAGTCCAGCCATTAACCTTTTCTCCAGGTTCTCGCTTTGGTGATATACTGTACTATAAATTCCACCCGAGATTACCTTGCAGAAAAGATGGTTTTACATAAATGCCCCATGCATTTTTTATGACTGGTTTTCATTTATTTATTCTGCGTCTGGTGCAGTCTTAACTGTGCAAGAAGGATGCAAACTAGATCATAGAATCATAGACTCATTAGGGATTGGAGGGGACCTCGAAACATCATCTGGTCCAATCCCCCTGACACAGCACGATCACCTACACCAAGTCCCAAAGGAACTCATCCAAGCAAACAGGGGAGGTTTAGACTGGTTCTTAGGAAGTTCTTTACTGAGAGAGAGGTTGGACATTGGAACAGACTGGGTGGTGGAGTCATCGTCCCTGTAGATGTGTAAAAAACAAGTAGATAGAGCACTTGGGGCCTAGGGGTTAGGGAGATGTTGGGGTGACGTTTAGATCTGATGATCCTGGAGGTCCTTTCCAGTCATAATGACTCTATGGTTCTGTGATTCTATGCTGTATTTATTTTCAATGCATCACTAGGTGATCCTGCCATGGCAGGGCAATTGGACTAGATAAGCTTTCGAGGTCCCTTCCGATCCCTAATGATTCTATGATAAAGAAGGTCAGAACTTAAGGTTTGGAAAAACTGGCAGAAATCACATTCACACCTAAGGCATTAATCACTGTATTGCAAAATCAGCAAATCTTTCTCATCCTGAGCCAACGATTGCCCATGCAGTTGTGTAGATTCCGTATGGTTTAGCCTGCTTTCTACTTCTCATTTGGATTGGTACAAAAGCAGGAGGCATTCAGCTGTGCAAATTACAGAGCTGGTTTAGACAAACCTGTGTGTAGAGATTTCTGCAGGTGGCCAAGACTTTTGTATCTTGAGGTCTCAATGGTTTATTTTTAAAGAAGATGCATCAGGTGGTTCTGCAGAGCTGGTGGCAGCCAGTAAATGGGTGCACATGAACAATGCATTAGCACAGGACAACTGCTGCTCTGTACTAAAGCCTGCCAGGACATGGACTCATAGAATCATTAGAGATTGGAAGGGACCTCGAAAGATCATCTAGTCCAATCCTCCTGACACAGCAGGATCACCTAGACCAAGCCACGCAGAAACACATCCAGGCGGGTCTTAAACATCTGCAGTGAAGGAGACTCCACAACCTCCCTGGGCAGCCTGTTCCAGTGCTCTGTCACCCTCACTGTGCAGAAGTTCCTGGACTGTTAAAATGGCTGTTAAAATTTGCCATCCATCCAAAAGCCAAAGGAAGAGATATTATGTGATCTGACTTCTGCTGACAAAGGTAAACACAAGGCTGCAACAGTTTAAACATATCTGCAAACAAGAGCTTAAACTCAAAGCGCTTGTTTTCAAGTTATTTAGAAATACAGAAAGTTATTTAAATGTGTGTTAGAAATATAAAGGGACCACTCTGTTCCTTTATAATTCTAACTTTTAAAACAATGAGTTTCTGTCTACAGGGGTTTCAAAAAGTCAAAACTGACAGTATATGTTTGACTATCACAACCACCCAGCAATTATGTTTAGCCTCTGCGTTCTCATCTAGCTTGTCCTGCGATGGAGGAAGGTCTGTGCATGCTGGGACTTGTGTAGAAGTGAGCTTTAATGAAACAGAGTTTTAAATTTCCCTAGAAATAATCCAGACATTAAGACTATAAATGCAAATTAGCAGAGAAGAACCAGCAGCCATGAATACTAACACTATCATCACGTTACTATTAGTTTAAAAAGCACTAAGGAATGGGGGAGTCAGTCTTCTGCACCTGTACCCCCAGACCACATTAGCCATTATCACAGTATTTCTGTAACTCTCTCTATGCTGTAACACTGTAAGATTCAGACAGGATAGTATCATTAAGGATTGGAAGGGACCTCAAAAGATCATCCAGTCCAATCCCCCTGACACAGCAGGATCACCTAGACCAAGTCACACACGAACACATCCAGGAGGGGATTAAATATCTCCAGTGAAGGAGACTTCACAGCCTGCCTGGGCAGCCTGTTCCAATGCTCTGTCACCCTCACCGGGAAGAAGTTCCTTCTCATATTGATGTGGAACCTCCTACGTTCCAGCTTACAACCTTTATCCGTCATCCTATCACCAGAAGACATTGAGAAGAACCTGGCTCCATCCTCCTGACACCCACCCCTCACATATTTAGAGACATTCATGAGGTCAACCCTCAGTCTCCTCTTCTTCAAGCTAGCTCCCTCTTCAAGACCAGCTCCCTCAGCCTCTCCTCATAAGGGAGGTGCTCCACTTCCTTCATCATCCTTGTTGCCCTACGCTGGACTCCCTC